>PVJH01027507.1:0-28559 GCA_004026705.1 Nesogale talazaci | reverse complement strand
CAGGTAATCCCATTGTTACTCAAGTTAAACCACTAAAACTATGCAACAGACTCTCAGTTGCTCGTGTAAGTTCAGTTTGAAGTCAAAAAAAAAGAAAAATCAAAACATGTTTACAAGAGCCAAAATAGGACCTTGTAGATCTCACACCTGAATATTTCAAGAGCAGATCTGATGCATTAACACTCATGACAGAAAACCTCGTGAGCTGTGGGATGGCATCAACATAAAGGAAACAAAAGTTCGTTTCACAGGCAAGAAAGAAAGACAAGACCAAAGTGGATGGCAGAAGAAACTCTGAAACTGGCTCTTGAATGTAGAGCAGCTAAAGCAGATGGGGAAATGAGGACATCAGAGAGCCAAACAGAAGTCTAGGGGCAGCATGAGAAGACAGAACGGTGTTAAAGTCTGAAGACCTGGAGCTAGAAAACCAATAAGAAAGATCATGCTCAGCATATCTCAATCTGAAAGGATGGGAAAAAAATTCAAGACTTGAAATGCACTATTGAAGGATTCTATGGGCACATTATTGAACGATGCAGGAAGCATCCAAAGTAGATGGGGCTTGGAACTGGCACATAACAACATAGCCCAGTAAAAGGTGCATCCGGTTCAAGGAGGAATTTATGGCATGAACCCTTTGTGGGAAATGCCTAAAATAAAAACCAGCCGCAGTCTTGTGCATAGGAGTGTTTTTTCTGCCATTTCAGTGAGCGGGGTGTAATGTCTGCCCAGTGGCGGTTCTGTGCTTGCGTTGATGGGAAGTGACTTTGTTCTGCTAGGTGGTTTTCAGCATTTGATAATCTGACTTAATCCCGGTGGAGCTCAGTGCACCCACTGGTCAAGAACTGGAGCTGGCAATAATAATAATAATAATAATATCTAATTTATCTGGGGGCCACAAGGGGGAGGAGGGAAATAAGAAGTGGGTGCTGACACAAGAAAATAAATGTCTAGAAAATAATGATGGCAACTATATGGACAAATGTACTTGATACAGTTGATGCCTGGATTGTTTGTTACAAGAACTATAAAAGCCCTCAATAAAATGTTAAAAAGCAAAAACAAGCAAACAAAAAAAAACCCTGGAACTGGTGAGGAATGTTCTTGAGATTGGTATTTCTGGACGTGGCCAAGATACAACATTCTAGACCCTTTGAGGGGTGCCCATCTAGCCCGCTCAATCTTGTGCCAACGGTCAGCGCTCCCTGCATAGGGGTCAAGAGCTCCCGTTCTCACATGTTCCTGCATTCAGATTTTGTCCTTTGATGAGTGGAGCATGTGCACAGGGGACCACCAAACATTTCGCAGTACTTGCAAGAGCCCCAGGGAACTCTCACAGACTCGCTGTAGTCCCCGAGGCTCCAGGGGGTCAGGCCTACAGGGGACACTCCAGTGAACAGGCTTCCAGGCTTCCCCTGGGGTCTGCTTTGCAAGAAACCGATTTTCTGAATGGCCTTCAGGCTGGAGTCTGGTTCTGCAGGTCACCTGAGCAGTTGAAGCCTGTGTAGTTTAAGCACTTTAATGAAAGGAATCGCTTGCCCAGGAACTACATGCTCCACTAAAGATAGACAATCTCGGCAACCCTTTATAAGATCGCTGTGAGTCTGCCTTGATTCCACAGCAGTCGGTGTGCATTCCCAGGAAAGCTCTGGGGGCCTGGGTAACCGCAGGCAGCAAGTGGCCTCTTCCCCTGGTGACTCCTCGTTCAGGGGCCTCTGAAGCCCCCACCACCACCCCCTCCTCCCCGCAGTTTCCTAGCATCCAGCACCCTTGCAGGCTGAGATTCGAGGTGATCATCTTGGTGCATCAAGTGTGCAGGCTTCAGCCCCCCTGGGCAGAGGAAGGGCCCGGGGACTACGTTTCAATAGGTGCACTGCTCATCTGCAGTCAGCCACTCGGCGGCCTTCGTCGTGCTGGCAGAGGGCATGGCCATCTCCCAGGAGAGCAGGCAAGAGTTGTGCGTGTGCTCGCCCTGGGTGGCCTCGCCTTGGAGGAGGGGACCCACAGGACCAGCGTGGGGGGAAAGTCCAGTGGCACTCAGGGTGGAGGGTGGATGTGGGGGAAGCAGGTGTCTGTCATCTGGCCACTCACTCTGAGCCCACCTCCCCCAGCCCCAGGAGACAGGGTACCCTGCTGTGCCCACGCACAGAGGAAGGGCACCATAGGAGCTTGATCATGTGAATAAGCCCACCCTGCCTGGTGTGGGTGGGTGAGCGGGCACCACAAAAGAGGCAGTGGGCCCAGCCAGCACTCAGGACTGTCCTCCAATGGCCAGCAGGGCCCTGGGCGGCTTCACTGTGGTCCCACTGTGCAATCCGAGACCCAAACCACCCCTGCTCTCATCACTCTGGTTCCATCGTACAGCGACCCGACAAGACAGAGATCAGCCCCACGGGGCTTCCAAGGCTTTCCATAGGTTTCGAAACATTGGCAGGAGCAGAGACAGCTTCCTCGTTCTCTGGCTCTCAGCAGCCCAGTGCCTAACCTGGTGTTCCACCCAGGCTACGGTGCTGTGAAAAGGAATCACCTGATTGTCCTGGTTGATGGCAGGGTAGGGAGATCAACTTTGACCCTGTTTGGCTCTGCGCAGCAAGCAAGTGTAAGCCCAGGCCCAGCCAGAGGCTGCCTTCGTTCATGGCAGAATGAGCATGGGATCGTGCTGAGGACGGGTGACTCCGGAGTTGCAGGAAGATTGAGCTCCTAGCTGCCAGTCGGTGTGGTCACTCTGACAAGACTGGAAGGCAGGGGGCTGGGGGTGGGGGGTGCAGGCAGGGCCTGTGTCTCAGCATCAAATGTTTTTACCCTGACTGATCACGGTGCCTGGAATTTTTCCTTCAGGCCACTAAGACACCTCGCAGTAGAGCAGGGAGAAGGGGTAGAGCTGGATGGAGGCAGAGAGAGGCCAGAGGATAAGGAGGGAGGGCTCCCCCCAGGGCTCCTGCCCTCTCCCCAGAACTTCATGGGGCAGGCTGGTCCTGGGGAAAACCCAGAATCCCCACTCACTGCCATCGAGGTGATTCTGACGCTACAGGACCGGGGAGGACTTCCCTGGTGGGTTTCCGAGACACAAACTCTTTGTGGGAGTAGAAAGTCCTGTCTCTGGGGAGTGGCTGGTGGTTCTGAACCGCTCCCCCTGTGGTCAGCAGCCCAACAGATAACCACTCTGCCACCCAGACTCCCCTTGCCCTGGGGAAGGACTGGCCCAAAGTCTGGCCCTCTTTGAACCTCGGGCCACAGGTTTGGTCTACATTGCTAGTGTAAGAGTCGGTCGTGGGAATCCACCCACCAGCGCGCCAGAAGAACCAGACCGCCGCCATCCAGCTGGCTGTGCTCACAGCGGCCTGGCAACCTGTTTCCAGGAGGGTTTCTCTCTCAAAGAGCGGCCCCGGAGCCCACGTCACCTCATGGCACCTCCACAGTTCAAAGAACACTAGACTTTTCCTCGGCAACATGGTTCGGAAGGAAGTTGGATGTCATGGTGGGGTAAATGTCGGCTGCAAGGCCCGTGGTTCAAGCCCAAAAACTGCTCTGAGGGGGAAACATCACATTCTGAGCAGCCTCAGAAAGCCAAAGGGGCAATTCTGCCCTGTACTGCTCGGAGTAGGGTTTCACTTGCTGACAGTGGGTGTGGTTGGGTTTAGTATGTCTGCCGGCATGTCCCCGCATGGGTTTGAACTGCCAAACTTTCAGTTAACGCCAAGTGCTTAACTTAGCCCTGTGTGCCCTCCAGAGACTCCCCCTGAAAAAGGACAGCCAAGAAGAGCCTCGGGCACCGTTCTAGTCAGTAACGCATGGGTCCCCGTGAGCCAGAATCCACACGAACGACTCCAGTGGGTTGGTTGGTTTGAACTTGCGACCTGTGGCTGGGTTAGGAGAGGAGCGCTCTTTCTCCCTTGTACCCTTCACTCCGAAATCACCTGCCCTTCTCATTGCAGGTCTCTAAAAAGTATAGCGAGATTGAGGAGTTGTACCAGAAGTTGAGCCTTCAGTACTCCGTGTCCAGCCTCCCCCCGCTGCCCAGGAAAGTCCTGTTTGTCGGGGAGTCTGACATCCAGGAAAGGAGAGCCCTGTTTGATGAGCTTCTGCGCTGTGTCTCCAAGGATGCCGAGTTGGCAGGCAGCCCCGAGCTGCTAGAATTCCTAGGTACCCTCCACTCTGTCCCCAGTCCCCAGCGTCTCCCCTGACCCAGAGCCAGGCCTCACTCCCCTGGCTCAGTGGGCGCAGATTTGGGGCCGCTGAGACAGGCTGGCCTTATTGACTTGTACGTGGATGATCAGTGGAGGATGCGTGGGCCCTTGAGGAACTGACCAGCCAGGTGCCCGAGAAGGTTCTCAGAGGGTATTCTCTATCACCTGCCCCCACCCTCACTCTGCCTGGCCTGGACCCATTTCTCCGCGTTCTCCTGCCAGATACACCCACAGCTGTGTTCTCAAGGCCAGGCTGGTGATCTGGTCCCTGGGGATGGCTCATACCCAGCTTGGTCCTCCCCGGGGATGATTCTGGGGAGAGGCATAGTCTGTTCTGAGTAACCCACCTGTTTTCCCCAGTAATGGATAAGCCGGTCCATCCCTTCTGTCTCCTCTCTCCTCCCTTCTGCTCTCCTACCTGTTCCCTGCTGGAAATGCTAGCACCGGTCTGACACGCATTGTTGAGGAGGTCATTGAGCTCATAAAAATCAAGCTCTTGGAGCCTACGACATAAGAAAGGCTGTATTTTACTAACAATTGTTGCGTTGACCCAAACTCATGGTGACTGCAGTGCATCACAGCAGAACCATGCTCCTTAATATTAATTCTGATTTTAAAAAAATGTTACACTGTGAATCAGGTGAGAGTTTACAGAGCAGAGTCTAGCCTTGGAGGAAGCACCAGTCTCTATCTGACCAGTAAGCACTGTGTCCCTCCTGCCCCTTGTAGGGTCTTCTAGGCAGTTGGTGATGGTAGCTGGGCCCCGTAGAGTTCTTCTAGTCTCAGTGTTGTGGAGAATGACTTTTAAATGATCCACCCGTCCATTGGACTAATTATCCCGCCACATGAGTTCCATCTCTTTCTTTCCTTGAGGTAGGGAGACACCTTAGATGGCTACTCATGAGTTTTAAGGATCCTAGTTGCTGCTCATTAAATTAGCATGGAGGGCTTCCCCTTTAATAAATGATATTATCACCTTGGAGCTGAGGCCCCAGGCTCAGTGGCTCAATTCCCTCAAGGATTGTGTAGAAGAAGAAAGTTGTATGACTTTGCACCCTGTATGCTCCACCACACTCACGGATATATATAGTTCATCAGCGGTAAATTGGCATCTACAAACGTCCTCGGTCATCCCTGCATATATCTGTAGGTGTATGTCCTTCTCCCTCTCCACCTTGCATGTCCATCCAAACATCTACTATTAGACTACTGCTAGCTGACCCCCACTATTGCAGGATTGCGTGGGTGACCTTGTTTGCCTTTAACGCTTGCAAACCTTCCAGTTTCTTTCCCGGCTCCATCACTTTTTCCTAACCTCCCTCTTTATCGCATCTTGCCTTTCCCTTCACCCAGGTTGACACTCGTTTGCTCTTTGGCCTGTGAACCCCCTTCCGCCCACTCCCTTGACCTTGGTAGCCATCAGAGGATGCTTCTTTTAATGTGAGGCCCTTTTACGGCAGTATCCTGATACGATAGTTGCCCTTTTGTGATTGACTAAGTTCACTCAGGAAGTTGTCCTTCAGGTTTCCCTGCGTTCATCGCTATTCCCGACATGGCTGTCGTGGTCCATCCGCTGGCCCCTCCATGCTCCCAGGGCTGTAGATTGTGTGCCTCTTTTTGCTGTTGTGAGCGGCGCTGCAGCGAGCCTGGTGTGCACCTGTTTGTGGGTGCTTCCGTTCTTTTTCCTCTAGGGGATGTAGTCAATGGAGGGATTGGTTGGCGGATGGTACTTCCATTCCCCGCTTTGGGAGGAAATGCCATACCACTTTGCCCAGTGATTGATGGCACTGTGTGATGGGCCCACCAACAGAGGTTTCTTGTCTCTCACCATCTTCATCAGCATGTGTTTTGTATCTGTGGTTTAATTTTTTTTTACTGTTAATATTGGGGTGAGATGATATAAAATGTTTCTGTTTTCATCTCTCAAATAGTTAATGATTGGGAACATTTTTTCATAAGTATATTGGCCACCTGAATATCTTCTTTATAAGACAGTGTCTAGTCATTACCCTCTGCCCATTTTCTTTTTTTCTTACTTTTATTGGGGGCTCTTACATCTTATCACAATCCATATGTTCATTCACCCTGTCAAGCACATCTGCCACCACATATGCTGCCATCATCATGTTCAAAGCAGTCTCATCCCACTTGAGCCCCTGATATCAGCTCCCCATTTCTTCCCCTTCCCTTCTCCACCCTCCCTCACAAACCCTTAATAAGTTATAGATGATTATTTTCATATCTTACATGGTCCTCTGTCATCCCTCACCCACTTTTCCATTATTAGTCCCCCTGGGATGGGGTTCTAGATTGATTGTTGTGAGCGATTCCTCCTTTCTTCCCCCACCATCACCTAATCCTCCTGGTAATCTACTCTCATTGTTGGCCCTGAGGGTTTATCTATCCTGGATTTCCTGTGTTTTGCACTCTTATCTGTAGCAGTGTGCAAACTCTGGTCTCATCCTATTTGTAAAGTAGAATTTAGGTCATGACAGTGGGGAAAAGAAGCACCAAAGAACTAAGGAAAACTATGTGTTTCATCGGTGCTATACTGCACCCTGACTGCCTCATCCCTTCCCTGTGACCCCTCTGTGAGGGGATGTCCAATTGTCTACAGATGGGCATTGGGTTTCCACTCCATTACTGCCCCCCCCCCCCAATTCATTGGGTATGATTTCTGTTCTGGGTCTTGGATGCCTGATACCTGATCCCAGCAACACCTCAAGATCCCACAGGCTGCTATGCTTCTTCCATGTGGGCTTTGTTGCTTCTGAGCTGTATGGCTGCTTATTTTTCTTCAAGTCTTTAAGACCCCAGACACTTGCTGTATCTTTTGATAGCTAGCTGGGCACCATCAGCTTTCTTCACCACATTTGTTTATGCACCCATTTTGTCTTCAGCGATCAAGTTGGGAAGGTGAGCATCACAGAATGCTGGATTGTTAGAACAAACTGTTCTTGTGTTGAGGGAGTACTTTAGTTGAGGCCCAAACACATAGATATGAGTACATAGTTCCATTCCCTCCCATTAAATGTATATATTTATACCTATACCCTACCCATGTCATATATGTTCTAAATAGATATATATTCCGATAAATGCTCTTTCCTCTATTTCCTTTACTTTCCTCTTGTCCCAGCATCATGTTTGGCCTTCATTTGGGTTTAGTAATTACTTACCACTACATTGCCCTTGATTAAGCCCCACTAAGCATCC
This sequence comes from Nesogale talazaci, assembly GCA_004026705.1. Lineage (NCBI taxonomy): Eukaryota > Metazoa > Chordata > Mammalia > Afrosoricida > Tenrecidae > Nesogale > Nesogale talazaci. The sequence continues at coordinate 21,156 of PVJH01027507.1, read as the reverse complement.
TAAGCCCTTCTTTCCATTGATTTGAGTTCACTTGTTGTTCCCATCTTGTCCCTGGGTTGCCACATGCCCCCCGGCTTTCTTTCTCCCACCTCCCCTTCTCCATTCTCCCCGCAGAACCATTGGTCCCATTCTTTTCACCTCCAAATTATTTATCCTGCCTATCTTATCTAGATAAATATGTAGATACACTAATAAGTGCAAAAAACAAAAAAACAAAACAAAACAAAAAAAACAGGCAAAGCCAAATAAAACAACAAAGGAAAGCAAAGTCAACAAAACGGCCAAAAAAAACCCCTCAAAACAAAATAACAATGACAAAAAAGAAAGCCACGGACAAAAAAGGAAGAGCCTATAAGTAGTTGAATGCCTGTTTGTTGACCTTTCCAAGTATTTTCCAGTCGAGTCTAATGGGGTGTCACACTGCCTCCAAAGTTATTTTTGGTATTCCCCAGGGATTTCCTTACTTTGCTCCCCATGCCCTCAATGTTTTGCCCCAACATGATGGGGTTGAATTGTGCACTATTCCCACACTGTCCCTAGTATTGTCCCCCACAGCGCTATGGTTTAGTGAGAGACGTCATGTCTTATGGTGGGGCCAGCCCTATGGTCCTCTCTGTGCGGTGGCTGCTCTGAGCAGGAACATCATCCTTGTGACTTGGTGGGCCAGGTCGTCCTCTCCTCCCTATCCATCCCTTTGCGTTTCTCCTGTGTGCTTTAATCTGATGCCCCCCTCTCCCCAGGCTGTAGCCCCAGTGCTGTCCTCTGAAGTGCAGTCTTCTGAAGGGGAGGGGAGAGTCCACAGAGTTGGGGCCAATTCCACAGACCTCTCTATTGGTTCCCTGGTACAGGCCGCTATGTTGTATTCTTGTCTTGGCACATCGGGTTGAAGCCTCTTCTCTCACCCTCTCCTGTGGAGTTATAAACAGTACCTTCCCCTTGAATGGGTTAGTGCCCTGCTCCCCCCTACCCATACCTCCTCCTCATTTAGTTGGCTGCTATATGTATCCCTGGATTGGATTTGGCTCCTGCCATAGTTGCTGGACACCCCCCTAGGGATGTATGTATATAGTAGTTTTTCTTCTAGGCCCCACTTTTATGTCGTTGTTTTTTTAAGCTTACCTCAGTGGACTCATGTTGTACTTGACCTTTTGTGCTTAGTTTACTTCACCTAGTATGATTTCCTCCAGTTTTTCCCATGTGGAAATGTGCTTCATGCGTTCACCCCTGCATTTTAGGGACACGTAGTACTCTGTTGTATGTATGTACCACAGTTTTCTAATCCATTGATGTCCATTTGGATTGCTTCCAACTCCTTGCAACTGTGAACTCTGCAATGATGAATATTCAGCCAGAGCACAGGTGTCTGGCTGTGGTTTGTTGCTTGCCTCTTCTGGGTATATGCCCAGTCGGGGGATTGTTGGGTCGTATGGTAGTTCAATCTCCATCTGTTTTAGATATCGATTTCCATAATGACTGTACATACCTGCAGGTCCACCACCAGTAGACGAGAGTTCCTGTCTCCCCGCAGCTCTTCCAACACTTGTTGCTTTCTGATTTTTTAAAGTGGGCTGTCTTTGAGGGTGTTAGGTGGTATTTCATTGTTGTTTTAATTTGCATTTCTCTTATGGCTAATGACTGAGAACATTTTCTCATATGTGTATTAGCTATTCTGCTTTCTGCCCCTATGTAACTTCTGTTCAGATCTTTGCCTACCTCTTTAGTGGGCAGTTAGTTTTTTTCTTATTGTAAATTTGGGGGGGGGGACATCACTGCCCTCTGGTGGGAGTAGGAGGCCCAGCCTTGCTCCTGGAGAGCTGCTGCTGGATTTGAACTGCCAATTCAGTGGGCCGCAGTCCTGCACACAACCACTACACCACCAGGGCTCAGCCCCTTGTTGTAAACTTTTAAAGTATTGTAGATTTTAGTAATGAGGCCTTGGTCTGATGTGTCATTGCTAAAGATGTTTTCCCAATCTGTGAGCTCTCTTGTTACTTCCTTGGTGAGTTCTTTAGATGTACAGAGGTGATTTATCTTCAGCATATCCCACATGTCCATTTGTGACTCATCAGTGTTTATATCCTTCCCTATTTCTGGTAGCATATGTACCCCCTGTGCCAAAGTTCTCAGGTTTGTCCCAATTCCCTCATTAATGGCCCTAATAGTTTGGGGTTTGACCTCAAGGTCTGATCCACCTTGAGTTTATTCCTGTGCATGGAATGAGGTAAGGGTCTTGCTTCATTTTTCTGCTGGTAGATATCCATTTTTTCCAGCACCACTTATTGAAGAGTACATTCGCATCCCATTTGATGTTGTTTGGGGGCCCTGTATGCTGATGTTTTTATTTCTGGGTCGTCAGTTCTTTTCCATCGAGCTGAGTGTTGTCATTGTACCAGAACCACACTGTGTTGACCACCGTGGCTGGATAATACGTGCTAAAGTCTGGTAGAGCAAGCCCCTTACTTTGTCCTTCTTCTTGAGGAGTTCTCTGCTAATTCTGGGCTGCTTCCCTCTCCATATGAAGTTGGTAATCAGTTTTTCCAGTTCTTTGAAGAAGGGTGATGGTATTCATGCTGGGATATCATTAAACTTATAGAGTGCCTTGCCTTTGCTCATTTTTTCATTGGATTGTCCTTTTCTTGTTGGTGTGTTGAATATTTCTGTAAATTTTAGAGATTAGTCCCTTCTCTGATATGCCATTGCCAAACACATCCTTCTAGCTGTGGGTTCTCATTTTACTCTCTTAGTGAACTATTTTGGTGCACATGTCTTAAATTTTAGGCATTCCCGGTCATCTACCAGTTTGTCTTCTGCTGTTTGTGTCTAAGATCTTATCGTGAGCAGGGGGAGTTTCATTGCTTTGCTGCTTGAATGCCTTGAAGATCCCTTTGTTGTCTGTCAGCTCTAAGACGTCCAGCATCGTACTGAATCAGAGTGGCGACAGAAGGTACTGAATCGGAGTGGCGACAGAAGGCACCCTTGTCTAGTTTCTATCTACTAGGGCAGTGCTTTAAGTTTCTTCATGGAGAGTACTTTGGGCCATTGGCTTTACATACAATTATTATGTTGATAAATTCCTTGTTTTTGAGTGTTTGTATTAAGAATGGGTGTTAGCTTTTGTCAAATGCTGTTGCTTAACCAGTTGATATGATCTTTGTCATCTTTTCCTTTATTTTTGTGCTAGATTGTATTGACTTTTTCTAATGTTGAGTCAACTTTGCTTTCCTGGTTTGAGTCTTACTTGGTCATGAGGTTGTTTTTAAATTGTTGGATCCTCTTGGCTAGGATTTTGTTGAGATTTTTTGCATCTATGTTCATGAAAGAGATTGACTCACAATTTTATTTTTTCATGATGTCGATATTAGGGATATGATTGAGTCATGGAATGAATATGGAAGGTTCCTATGCTTTTCTGTGCCCTGGAAACTTTTGAGTAAACTTGATATCAGCTCTTCTTTGAATGCTTGTAAAACTCATTATCTGGGCTTGGAATTTTTTTTTTTTAATTCTGCCGTGTTTTTAATAACCTGATCTTTTGTTGTTGTTGTTGTTGTTGTTGTTGTGGATCTTTTCAAGTTTTATATTTTAGTTCAGTTAGTTTGAGTAGGTAGGCATATCCAGAAATGTGTCTATTTCTTCTCAGTCTTCAGATTTGATAAGGTATAGTTCTTCATAGTATCCTGTCAATATCCTTTTTTATTTCACTTGATGCTGTTGTGATGGGTCCCATTTCATATCTTATTTGCATCTTTTTTCTCTTTGTTAGATTTTCCAGTGACATGTTAATTTTGGTAAGGTTTTCAAATAATCAGCATCTGGTTTCCCCATTGATTTTTTTTTTTTTCTTTTTCGAAAATGGACCACCAGCCCTTTCATCTGAGGCACCTCTGGGTGGACCCTTTCGGTTCAGCAGATGAGCAAGCTGTATGTTTACCATCTCCCAGGGCCTTCTGAGGGTTTTTTTTACAAAGTGAATGTGTTCAGACATACAGCAAACCTGCGAAAGCCGAGATGTGAGGAAGAAACACTCTCACATGTTTCCCACTAAAACGAGTGATAGAAAAGCAGTAAGACTACTACTGTGTCAAAGGGGGGACACTTGTAAAACCTAGAAAGACAAGATGGTCTCAAGTTCCAGCTCTTGCAGCATCTCCAGACTTTATTCAGTGAACACTCAGGCTAATCTCTGTCCACCTCTCCCCTCAGAAGGAGTGTATTCTCCATCCTCAGTTGACCACAGTGCGCCTTTTGTAGACACTGCCTCTCCCAGGTGCGCCCTATGGTGGCTGCACGGAGTGCGTGATGCTTGTTCTCCCTCTCTGCCCATCAGCCATGCTGTGAGAACCGCTGATTGAAGCTAATTTGGAATGGAACCATCGTAGTTACTTTCGGAGTCCGGCAAGTGTGTGCTGTGCACACAGGCAGGGAGCCTGTAGTCTGATTGTCTAGATGCTGGGAGCGGGTCCCCACCCATCATGGGATGAGCATTGCTCGTTGAGCCACTGTGTAAACGGATCCTGGAAGTGTCAGTGTCAGTGTCCCTGTCCCCCAAGACAGCCCAGCGGAGGTCGTTCCTGCCCTCACTGACTTACAGACGGCTCTGGTCTGAACTGGTTGAGCAGTTCAGGAACGTGCTCTTACGCAGAACGCCCCCGGTACCTGATTCTCTGCTGCCTGGCAACGTTGCAGGAGCCACACCACCAGTTGTCACCTCCCAGCCACGTGGCGCACTCTGGATTGCAACTGAGCTTGGTCCTCAGACACTGCCCTCAGCCCCAGACACCCTCTCGCAGGAGCACCCCACTCCCGAGTGGACACCCAGTGTGCTCTTTTCTGTCTTCCTCCACAGGCACCAGGTCCCCGGGGGCTGTGGACCTCTCCAGCAGGGAAGTCTCTGCCCCGGCTTCAAACAGCCCGGCAGAGGACACCAGGGAGGCTCTCGATTTCTTCGGGCAGCAGGATGAAGCTCCAGGAGAAGATCTGCCGATCCTGGGCCTGAAAGGCAAGGCCTCTGGGAAGCCGTTGGCAGAGGAGGAAGACGAGGAGGAGGAAGAGGAGGCCCTGGACCCTCTGGGAATCATGCGGTAGGTGTCTCCATTGTTGGCGGGACAGACTTCTCCCTTGTCCTCGGTGCTCTTGAAGGGGCTTCTCCCTCCTTCCGGAACACCCAGGAAAATCCTGTGTCCTTGGTCACTCACCCCCACCCTCACGCCCGCCTAGGGTCTGACCAATCTGCTCACCTTCCACTTCGCCTGCCCCTCCCTGGGCCACAGGATGTCTGCCACAGAGGCCTGTCAGAGCTGCCCCCATGCCAGCTTAGCAGCCAGGCTGTCTGGACACCACTGGCTGATCGCAGGAAGCCTGGGTCCTCCTTGCGGCTCCTCCCTGACAGCTGCGTGGCTGGAGTTCTCTGGATCATGCTTCATTATCTGAAGGGAGAACATAGACCCAAGCCATTGGTCGGGAGAGTGGGTTCTTTAACACCTGGAGGCCCCGGGGCTGTGCCAGGAGCACAGTGCTCCATTGAGGTCTTTCCGACTGGTGCTTTCCAGAAACAAGTCCGTTAGTCCTTTCATCCTGGCACCTCAAGATGCACTCCAGCCTTGGACTTTCTGGTTAGTGGCTGCACATGTAACCATGTGTGCCAACCAAGCACTCTCCCTTCCTGTCAGCAGGGCTTTGACCTTGGCCCGGCCCCATGTGTGGCAGTCATGAAAAATAAGCAAACACCCTCCAAACTCACTGCCATCGAGGGGCAGAACTGCCCCTGTGGGTTCCGAGACTGTAACCCTTCAGGGTAGTGGACAGCCTCTTCTTTCTCCTCTTGGGCGCCTGGTAGTTGTAAACTGCTGCCTTTGGGGTTAGCGGCCCATGGGTAGACGAACTCTGGAGTCCGAGAGTCACCCTCTGTGTGTCATGCAGGAAGTAGGGTGAGGCCTGGGTGCCCTGGCCAGTGGACTGTGTCCCATCACGTACACGGACCAGAGAAGAACGAGGCAGGAGTGCGTGGGCTCGCTTGTCCCCCCGTTGCTTTTCCAGACCTGGCTGTGTGACTGCTGCCCTCTGAGAGCTGCCCAAGTCCCCACTGTGTGACCCCCCCCTGTGCTGGACGGGGAGGCCAGAGAACCAGCCCTCTCCTTTCCCCGGGGCCCCTCCACTAGGCCCAGGCTGAGGCTCGTGGGCAGGCCCTGCTGCCCAGAAGGAGGGCGCTTCTTTAGGAAAGACAAGCTGACTTGGCCAGCCCCAAGGCCATTGCTTCTCCTTTTTGCTCAGACTCGCAGGAAGCAAGTGGGAGCTCGTGGTCTGTGCAGGCCCTCGTGCTTCCCACCTCCCGCACTGTAGCTGATGTCTGATAAGCGGCTGGCTGCTGTTGTCCTGTTCTGTGTATGACCAGCAGAGCCAGCTGCCTCCCTGAGGTCACAGCCCACTCTACACTGCACTGTTATCAAGTCAATTCCGACTCCTGGAGACGTTACAGGACAGCGTAGGACTGTCCCCCATGGGTTCCCGAGACTAACTCTTTACAGAAGGGGAGAGTCTTTCCTTTCTCCCCCTGAAGCAGTTGGTGGATTTGAACCACCAACCTTGGGGTTAGCCATCCCATGGCTCATCTCACCAAAGCTCCCTGAACTCAGGAAGCTGGTAACCCCTGGTCCTGGGGTTGAAAGCAGGATTAAGAACGTACCCCGTGGAGCCCGGCTGCCTGGGCACAAATACTAGCTCTACACGGTACTGGCCCATGTCCCTGCCCTGTGTCCCTCTCGTCAGCATTTGTCAGCCAAAAGAGGGTAGCAGTACTCCCTACCCCTGCGGGCTCTTGTGAGGACTGCATGAGTCAGCATAGCTAAAGGATATTATCTGGGCTCTGTCACTATTAGCAACCAGCTGGGATTAAAGCCATGCTCCCACCATCCCACCGCCCTGCCTCTGTCGTGTGTTCGTCTGCTTAGACTACAGAAACAAATCCAGGGAGACGCATAAGAAAGAGCTCTAGGGGGCTGAGCCCCGGTGGCGCAGTGGTTGCGCGCGGGACTGTGGCCCACTGGGACGGAGGTTCAATTCCAGCTGTGGGGCTGGGCCTCCTCCTCCCACCGCCGGAGAGCAGTGATGCCGGAAAAAAAAAAAAAAAAGAGCTCTATGTACAAGAGCAATTGAATATAGAGAAAACACCCCAGCCCAGTCCAGATCAAGTCAAGTCTGATATTAGCCCATATGTCTGACACCCATCTATAAAGTGCCCTTCAGACTCACGAAACACATGCAATGAGGCTGAGTGCCAGAACATTACAGGCCTTGTGGCTGTGAAGTCTTGTGGATCCAGTGGCGGAAGAGGCATCTTCGTGTTGTCAGAGATCTCTGTATGGCTCGTCAGCTGCAATGTCTCCCAGAGAGACACCAGAGAGAAAGAGAGAGAGAGAGAGAGAGAGAGAGAGAGAATCTCCCTTCTCCAAAGAGGATTACGGGAGTTCCCAGAATCCTCAGGAGAAGGCCAAGCCCACACAGAGGCCTCATTGGCTATGACCTGATTGACAGGCTAGACTTCACCCTATGTAACTCCCACAAAGAGGATCAGACTCTAACCGGGGCTGGCGTGCTCCCTGCCGTTATTAGTACACTTCAGAGACTTGCTGAAAGGTCACGTCAGCAAGTGAAGGAGCTCTGGTGGCTTAGCGGCTACACTTTGTTGGGGCTGCTCACCTCAAGGCCAGCCGTATGAAACCACCAGCCGGTCCGTGGAAGAAAGACGTGGCCTTCTACTACCGTAAAGAGTTGTGGTCTTGGAAACCTAGCAGGGCACTTCTACCCTGTGTCCGGAGGGTCACTGTGAATCGCCATCACCTCGATGACAGGGAGAAATCAGTCTGTGTAATCTGAAGCTGACCTGGGCAGCCCCAATCTGATGCTTCAGGGTCGCCTGCTTCCCTCCCCTGGGGCAGGGTGAGACAGGGCAGGCAAGTGGGGTGCACGTGCTGCAGCGTAGAGACAGGGGGCGGTAGGAGACAAGCCTGGTGGGGTGAAGGGGTCATGTTTATACTCAGCCTCTCAGGGTCCCTTGGCACCCCAGGGAGGATCCGCCTGGGCAGGCACAGGGGCTGAGAGCCTGCAGGTGGAGAGCTGCTCGAATACAGTCCCCCACTACCCTCCTCCACTCTGCGGGCCTGGCCTTGTCTGGCTGCTGCTGGTGGTGGTGGTGGTGACGGCGACGGAGGCTGCGGCAGTGGCAGCGGCCCTGTGGGAGAGACAGCCTGGGTTATGTGGGGAGAAGCTTGCAAAAGCTTATCAGCCTCGCCCATCCCTGCCAGCCCTTCCCGGGCTGTGTTTTGGTAAGGATAAGGCTTTGTTTGAACTCTCTGTTGTTGTGAGTCACCACACGCGCGGTGCCAAAAGGAGGCGGGCTGGGGCGGTGTGTGCCAACCTTGGCCAAGGGACGCGGCCCAGCTAAGCGGCTCCTTTTTTGGGTAGGAAAATGCTCTTTGAAGTTGGCAAGGGCTGCCTTGAATTTCCTCCTTACTCCAGTAAACAGATTGCCAGGGGCCGCCTGCCCCAGATCCCCCACCCCACGTGTGGCCCTGCTTCCCAGGGACCTTCTGCACCTCACCTGGGCCGACTCAGCACCTTTGGAGTCGCCTCAGAGGCACTGCACCCCATCCTCTCCGTTCTTCTGAAAGATTTCTGTCGGCGCTGCCACCTGTCAGGACTAACAGGACTCACGTGCTTTGGGAGCCTTTCGCCCTCGTCATCTCAGGCAGCTAGACAAAAACAGAAAGACGGCGGTGGAGGCCTGGTGGGGTCGTGGCTACTCATTGGATTGCTCACCACAAAAACAGGAATACCGCAAGTAGATGAATGTAGCAAACCGAAATTTGTTCCCTGAGGCTCCTGGCTTAAGCAGGTCCCAGTCTCTCTTCAGCCTCGGTGGCCTTGGCATTCCTTGGTGATCTCCCTGGGTCTTGGCATCAATCTGCCCCTGAGTTAGGGGGTTCTCAACTCAGGCGCCCCCCATCCGAAGGATGCGTTCACTCCCAGCTCTTCTTGCTGGACAGTGACTCGAGACCATCGAGATGATGTTGGTGCAGAACACGGGCCACACCACAGGCAACCAGAACAACACACCAACCGTCTCGGAGGGCGGGCAGCTAGAAGACTCCTTAGAAGCCAGGATGGCCAGCTTTCATCGCATGTACTTTGGGCGGGTTATCAGGAGGTCAATAGGCGCCCCTGTCTCATCTGGGGTTCTCTGACTCCATGCCTTTCTTGTTAGATGAGAGGTGTTGCCGGCAGCACCCCAGGGACACGTCTTTGCCTCCAGATTGGGGCTGCGATGGATGGAGGGTATTACATCCCACCCTCAATGCTCTGACAAACGAGCGGTGTATCACATAACTGCCAAGCCACTGGGAGTCATGGCCCAGCCAAGTGGACACGTGTTGGGGGAGGCACAATTTAATCATGACACTTACTGAACTCCAGAACCTGGGTTAGCATGCCCTTGCAGTCTCTTTTTCTCCCTTAAGAGGATATTTCTGAAACTTTTTTATTCTGTTGTATAGTAAATATAATACTGTATGTCCTAAGCCAGTATTTAGGGAAGTATGAGTATTGATATCCCTGCCTTCAAGTCAGGGGTCTCACACACACACTTGGCATAGAGAGAGGCAAACAAGCAAAACCTCTAGGAACTCATACTTAGCCCGCCCGTGTATGCTGTATTCGGACACCTTCCCCTCTTAGTCTGTCTCATCATTTTTTTTAAAAAATTGGTTTCCTGGGGCACCAGGGGTCCAGTTTGGGTGATGGCATTCTGCTGTTCGGTACTGTCTCCCCGTGTCCCAGCCCATGCACAACTGGTCAGAACACTGCCCAGGGTTGCAGCATCCTCGTCGCCATCGCTGTGTTCCAGCCCACTGTGACAGCCGCGGGGTCAGTCCATCCGAGTGAGGGCCTGCCTCGTGGTCTAGAAGCCCTGCTTCACTCCGCATGGTGACCTTCTCCTGGACTCGTTCCTCCTGATAACCCGCCCAAAGCACATGCGATGAAAGCTGGCCATCCTGCCTTCTAAGGAGTCTTCCGGCTGCCCTCCCTCCGAGATGGTCAGTGTGTTGTTCTGGTTGTCTGTGCTGTGGCCCGTGTTCCGCACCGACATCCATGGCCTCGAGTCCCTGTCCAGCTTTCATGTGAACGTGAAAAGATCGAAAGTCTCACGCCTTGTGTCGGGCAAACCTTGCTCTTCAAAGTGATGCCTTCGCTCCGTGACACTTCACAGAAGTCCTTGTGCAGCAGGTTGCCCCGTGCCACGCCCACTGCCCTGGCTGCTGCTTCCATGCGAGTGGATGAGGACCCCACGTGCACAAGAACGGCGGTCTCGCAGCTCAAGTAGCTTGTCCAGACCCCCACAGCTGCATTGGTAGTGTAGTGGTGAACATAGCCGCTTTCCAAATCCCTCTGTCCCGTCGGCAGCAGAGCCAAGACTGGACCCCACCTCTACTGCTCTCCTCACTCTGCTCTTTCAAACACCTCGGAGGGGGAAGGGACTAAGATTATCCCCCTTCTACAGAGGAGCACACTGAGGCGGCAAAGTTGGGTCTTGAAGTGAGGTTCCTTTAGCCGCGTCAGGAACACCAGGTGGACTGGCCGACACCCCTACCTTAGGCTTCCTGCAGTTGTCGTACCCTTTGGTGACCAACGCGCTGTTCTTCTCATGCTTCCTGAACCCCTGTGACAGTGGCTGCTGATCGACTACTAGCAGCAAGGTCAACGGTTCAAACTCAACCACCCACTCCTTGGGAGAATGATGAGGCTGTCTGCCCCCATAAAGAACCCCTATACAGAGGCCTGTGGCTTGGTGGGTGTGGTTTCACTATGTTTGGCCAGCATGTGTCTTCATCTCATGGCCTCTGTTCCGGTGCGGGCACAGTAGTCCTGGTCTCCCGGCTATGCACGCCCTCCTCGCCTCCCCAAACTGGTCCTAACTCTGGGCCTGTCTGGAACAGACAATGTTTGGGGGGCTGACAGGATTGTGTCTTTCCCGCAGTGGCCACAGCGGGGCGCTGTTGCTCCACGTTGGGGCTGCAGGGCGGGAAGGGAGTTGCCAGCACAAAGCGGGGAGCACGCTCCGCTGGCTTTTCTTTGTCTTTTAAACACGGTTTGGGTTTCTGCAAAGATGACAAGCAACACCCTTACCAAGCCCCTGGAGATCGATAAAGCCCCTCCCAGGCTCATCTTAGTGGCTGGGCCTGTTCCTTCCTGCCCCGCACGATTGCACGCCCGCGTGCCCGCCTTCTCGCCTTCTCGGGCCCCGTGCTTTCTCACAGCGTTCCGTCCAGATGGCTCTTCTGACGGAACGTCCTGTTTCAGAACCGAGAGAAACGACGTATCGCTATCATAGTTTTGTTTCCTGCGGGCAAGATCTGAGCAGAAAGATGTCTGATGGTGTCTCAGTACATCCTGATCATTACAGAAAAGTTTAAAAACGCAGGTGGAGAGTGACGTAGTCAGAGATACTCCAGCGCACGGTCGTGGAGTCGGCGCTGATTCCCAGGGACCCCCAGTGGGTCTCAAGGCATCCTTCTCCCAGGGAACGGCCCGTGGTTTCGAACTGCTGGCTACGTGGCTCGAAGCCCAGCACGTAGCCACTCTACCTCCAGGGCTCTGTGCTAAGGCCATAATACGTGTTTCTGGATATCCGTGTCTTGTGGACACGTGTCAGACAGGTCTGTGCCAGTCTGTAGTTTGCTCACTTTATAGATTGGACCTCTGCTTCTCCCGTCTTGCCCAGTGCTGTTCCTCCAGGCCGGTGTGCTGCGATGTGTCACGCCAGACCCTTGCTGCCGCCATCGCAGAGTGTCTGGGGGGGGGGGGGGGGGGGTTGCTCTTCTGGCTGGCACCTCTGAGGATCGCGTTCGTATATACGGAGCACTGATTCTAACGAGCTTTCCCTCTAGGTACTTGCCCCAGAGGCAGGGCCAGGGGCTGTTGCAGTCTGGACGCCCCTGTCATTCCTTCCCTGCCCTGCACAAGGCCTGCTCAGCACACCCTTCCCCCACCTGCTTCCCTGGGCCCAGGGAGCCTCCCCTGCAGGCCTCCTGTGAGCCAGACGGTCTGTTTCCTGAGTCTGAGTGAGCCTTCCTGCAAGACGGGGCTTGCCAGGCTCTTTACTGGTGGGTGGGGGGTGCCGCCGAGACCAGGGCACTGGGAGCGGACACCGGAGTCTGGTGCCAAGACCAGACATTCCTCTGGACCGGTGGTGCTTTGTCGTGTTTATTTACATACGTACACGTACCTGTGTCTTCCGTGAAATAACAGTGTGTGTTGGAGTACACATACTCTATTTTATTCCCTGTAGTTGGGTGAACTTGGCACTCTGAGAGGATGCTCTGATGTTGACTGTGAGTGCCCCAGGGCTTGCTAACTCAGGGTTACACATGTGGCCCCCTCGGGAAGGACAGTGCTGGGCCTCTCCTGCTAAGGTTCATGTCTTGCTCGCTGAGCAGCACTGCTATCTCTCTCAGGATGCTGAGCCCAAAGCAAGCCCCTGCCTTGGGGGCTTCTCTGACTCAGGTACCCTCTGGGACAGAGTTCAACTGCCCACGACGTTGTCCATGGCCATGGTCCTCCGTGGTCCTGGCAGAAGCAGAGACTGCCGCATCTCCCACAGAGTGCTTCACCTCTGTGCCACCAGGTACTTCAACCCAGAAACCTAACTCACTGTGCCCAAATCCATTCTAATTCATGTGGACCCTAAAGGACAGAGTGGAACTGCCCCTGTGGGTTTGTTTCAAGGAAGAGCTGCTGGTGGATTTCAACTGCTGACCCTGGAGGCCAGCAGCCCAAGGCTTAGCATGGTGCCCCTCAGTGTTCCAGCCGGAGACTGGGCAGGCTGACAACCTTCCCAGGCTGTCAGAACACTGGCAGAGGTGGAATGGCAATTCTGCAAAACCCAGGAGCTTGTTGTCAGAGTCCCATATTCTTGGACCCCAGATCAAACCTGGGCGGGTCCTCAACCTCAAGCCACTGCCTTCTAGTCTCTGCCAGCGCAGGCCTGATCTCCGCAGGGTTTCTGAGGCTTTGGGGATCTGGAGGGGAACAGGGGGCCTCCGTGTTCTAAGTCTTGGGCTGCCCACTGAAACGGTGATGGTGCGAACCTGCCAGTAGCTCCACGCAGAAGGATGAAGTTGTCTGTCGCCACAAAGGTTTACGGCCATGGAAGCCCCCTCGAGCAGTCGTCCCCTGGCTGGGAGGGTCTCTGAGAGTCTCGATGGACCGGGCAGCAGTGTGTGGGTGAGGCGATTTGATAAGCTCAGAAGCCAGACTTGGTGACCGTCGTCTCATGTATGGCACGGGGATCAAAGCTAGAAAGGGAGGCAGGTCAATGAGTGAGGCACCCCAGCTCTGTGCAGCCCAAAGAAGGGAGTGTTCGGAAGCCCCTCCATCACCACCCACCACTTCTGTGCACACTGTGGGTTCCCCTCTCCTCCCCCACCCCCACCCCTCTGCTATAGGAGGCCTCCGGAGTGCCCTTGGTAGATTCCTCAGGTGGGAAATATCCCAGTCCTTGGCTTCACACGAGAAAGAATTCACACTGAAGCCTAGTTTGTGATCCAAATGGGTCTTTGTAAAGGACAGAAGTTTCGGCCGTCACAGTCACTGACCAGAAGCACAACCAGGGCACACTGCACATCCACGTGGTGGTCTGAGGCCAGAGACAGAGGCTCCGAGGCCCAGCTGCACGGGATCAGAGGAGCAGCTGGAAAACGAGGGTGGTCTCCCAGTTTTGGCTTTTTTAGAGCCTTCCACTGGGAGACATGCTCGACGGTGCTGGTTGACCACCTTGGCTGAATTAAGCCCACCTGGCCTAGATTGGAGCCTACCCAGGTGTACCACCACCCTTGGCTCAGGGCCTAAATTAGCACCTGCCCTTTAGCCTTTATCGGCTTCCAACTTCGTAAAGTGACCAGACATCCAACTTTTGGTGGGACAGTTCCGATTTCAAACAGTTTTTCCTGAGTCCCACGGCGTTTTAAAAAGTCCCAATTTTTGGAAGGAATGCATGACAAGCTAGGGAATGGTGGGAGAACGGGAAGGGAATATATCCCCTCTACTCCCTTCCCCCAGGTCAGTGGTGTCCTGCTTTACCAAGGTTAAAATCTGGCCACTTTACTAGGGTCCCCGAGGCTTGGAACGGAGCAACCCCCTATCCCCCTACCTAACACACTCTGGAGGGCAGCTCCTAGTTACAGCCCTCGGCTGGCCAGAGTCTGAGCGGAAGCCCCCCTGGGGCAAGCAGACAACCGTGGGGCTGCTGAGCAAGCCCTGGGCTCTCATTCCAGGCAGCCGGGACCAGTCAGTGGTCCACCCCCAGGGGTAGGCATGTCGAAGCCTCGGCACGGTCCCCTGGGTGGTGGGCACAAGGGAGGAGGTGCTTGCATATTGTGGACAAGGTGACCTGCTCTGGCTACACAGGGAGAAGGAGTAGCTAGCAGCACTTCAGCAGTCCGGGGCCTCTCACCCCAGGCCAGTGGTTCTCAACCGTCCTCATGCTGCGACCCTGTCATACAGGTTCTCATGACCCCCAACCACAAAATTATTTTTGTTACTTTGTAACTTTAAATTTGCTACTGTTATGAATAGTAATGTCAATTACTATTGATGTGCTGGATATATATTTTCATTGTTACAATTCACAAAAACAGTATGTCATTACATATAGTGAAATATTTCTTTCTAATGACCAAATCAATGAAATTTTGCCTTGAAGCATGGTATAGCATGGGTAACAGTCTTCACACCGGGTACTCATATGTGGGTACTCATAGGTGGGTGTATCTGCATTTGGGTGTATCTGCATGTGGGCGGACCCACCTGGAGCGGGTAGAGGAGCAGTGTCTCGGTTCCTAAGACCATCGGGAATGTGTTTTCGGGTTGTTTTAGGCGACTCTCATGAAAGGGTTGTTCAACCCCCAAAGGGGTCTTGACCCACAGGTTGAGAACTGCTGCCCTAGTCGGATGCCAACCCACCGTTCCAAGCCAGGCCAGTGGCCACACAGACCGCTCGCACAGTGCTCACAATTAAGGGGGTTTGTTAGGGAAGGGAAGTTCACAGTTACTGCGTGTCCAGATCGGTGCACAGTAAGGATCCAGTCAGTGGTTTACAGCTCTTCCTCGCCTCAGTCCGCAGTCTGCCTCTTGGCCCAGGTGGTCTGATCTCCATGTGCCACGGTCTCCGTGCCACAGCCTCAGGTGGCTCTGGGCCCCTCATCCTTGCTGGGCTTTCTCGCTGCTCTCTTCTTCCTTCTGAGATGGCTCTCTCCTTTACTATCGTAGCTGCTAATGCCGAGGTCAGCAGTTCTAAGCCACCAGCTGCTCTTCAGCAGCAGTCCGGGGCCTCTCATCCCAGGCCAGTGGTTCTCAACCGTCGTCATGCTGCGACCCTGTCAATACAGGTTCTCATGACCCCCCAACCACAAAATTGTTTTTGTTGCTACTTTGTAACTTTAATTTTGCTACTGTTATGAATAGTAATGTCAATTACTATTGATGTGCGGTATATATATTTTCATTGTTACAGTTCACAAAAACAGTATGTCATTACATATTGTGAAATATTTATTTCTAATGACCAAATCAATGAAATTTTGCCTTGAAGCATGGTATAGCAGGGGTAACTTTCTTCACACCGTGTACTCGTAGGTGGGTACTCGTAGGTGGGTGAATCTGCATGAATACAAGCACATGCGTGCACTACCACACTAAGTCACAGGGTGCCCGTAGTCCCCTTGTATTCATGCACCAAGGACCCTGAGGCATTCATTGTTTCCACAAGATGCAAGGAAGCTGAACGAGCCCTGAGAGGCAGTATGACATACCCCAGACAGGAAATTGACCGCTTGAAATTGACCCCAGCATCTTTCTAAACCAGTGGTTCTCAACCTGTGAGAGTCGAATGACCCTTTCACGAGGATCACCCGATTCAAAACAGTAGCAAAATTACAGCTGTGAAGTAGCAATGAAAAGAATTTTATGGAGCTTTATGAAAGGGTGGCAGCATTAGGTAGGTTGAGAACCACTGTTGAGAACCCATTGTTTCCTCCAGCTCTCCCCGTGAGCCTCTTCTGTAGGTAGAGCAAAAGTTATTGCTACAGGACCACAGAAACAGTGTGTTAGTCTGGATAGACAAGAGAGACAGATTCATGGACAGTCATGTATATAAGAAAGAGTTTTATATAAAGAGTAATTGTACATGAAGAAAACATTCCAGCCCAGTCTGGATCAAGTTCATAAGTCCAGTATTAGCCCAGGTGTCAGGTACCAATCTACAAAGCCCTCTTCAGACTCATCAAATACATGATGCTGAATGCAGGAAGATCACAGGCCAGTGGGTGGAAAGTCTTGTGGATCCACTGGCGGTAAAAGCATCTCAGCGCTGGCAGAGGTCTCCACATGGCTTCTCTGACTGGAGATCTAACTCCATCAGCCTCTCTCCATATGTCTTCTCCACAGGGATGTCTCACAGGGAATGAGCCTGTGTCCCGCCTCCAGCGAGCTGTTTATTTCCTGGGTACCTCCAAAAGAGGTCATCAAGCTTCTGCATGATTGACAGGCTAGACTCCACCCCTTCACTCTGAATCCTCAAATTGACACCCGATTACATAAGTCCCACAGACATTTATATTGAAACTCCACCAAGGTGAAGCAGCTGCTTCTCAGCATATTCTCTCTTGAAATCTGTACACTTCTGAAGTGTTTCCAGCTCCCTCACGCTTCTCCACAGAGCTCCAGGAGCCCTTGGATTTCTACCCCGTAATGGCAGCATGTTGGGGACTCCAACTGTGCTCTCCTCAAATGGTCTTCGAGTTTCGGGGGAACAAGAAGAAGGCTGAAGGGTTCAGATCTGGGCTGTAGGGTGGCTGGAGCTAGGCTTCTCCGCAGACTTCTGTAGGGACAACCCTCCCTGCCCGTGAGGAAGGACCATGCCTCACTGCGTGGAAAACAATTCCTTGGCAGAATTCTCTAGTTCTTTTTCTCACCCGTGCAGTTTCTTCACGAGCCCCCATGATGCCCCCTTCTCTGGGAGACATTCTCTCGGGGTCCCTCCTTTAGCTGCCCAGAGCACCATCACGGTGACTGAACTGGCCCACTGTCCGGCATGTAGCTGGCCCAGCAGATTGCCCTGGAAGCCTCTCTCCTGTTGGGACTTTTGATGGAAGGCCCCCTCCTGAGACCCAGGACCACCCCCCCTCCCCCACAGACTGAGAGACTATGTCTGCAGCCAGATGCTCGCCCCAGGTATCACCCTGCTGCGTTGTGTTTGCAATAGACCCTTGCACGTGTGGAGTGGAATCCTGGTTGCCGTGTATGTCTCGATGACTCGGTCCAGTGGTTCTCAGCCTTCCTCATGCCTCCACCCTGTCATACAGTTCCCCATGTGGTGGCGGTGACCTCCCCCTCCCCCAACCATAAGATTATTTTCGTTGCTACCTCATCACTGGCATTTTGTTACTGTAATGAACCAGGCGATCCCTGTCGCTCAACCCCCCACACTGGTCATGACCCACAAGTTGAGGACCTCTGGTCTAGTCTCTCGCTGGACTGCAGGCTCCCCATTCCAGGCCCAGAGCAAGCTCCTGCTGCCTCCTGCCACTCTGCCCCCTGAGAATGGACTCTGAGATCCATTTGTCCCACCCTTTCCCAGCACTCCAGGGGCTCCTTGTCCTCTGGGGTCCCTGGGCAGTGCGGGCAGTTGATGCACTTAAACCATTGGCCGGCGTTGAGCTCTGCCCAGAGGCACCGTGAGAGAGAGGTGCGGCGACCTGCTTCCCAGGCATGGAGCGTGTCTCCTGACACGCAGCGAGTCACCAGGAGCCCGGACCAGCTGTTGGCACTCGGCTGTCTTGTCCACGTCATCCAGAGGGTCCTCAACCTGAATCACACCCATCCCTCTCCCTACCAGCCCTCATTGGACTATTTGCAGGTCTTCTGTGTGAAACAATGTCCCACTCCCGAGACACTGCTCCGCCCTTTGTCTGCCTAGTTCGTGCCATGCCCCCTACCCCTACCCCAACCGCTGGACTGGACTGGGCTGGCTCTGTCTGGAGTGCCGCAGCTGTCCCTGTGTGCCTTACCCCCCCCCCCCCCCGTGTCTGCCACCTCTGATAGGCGCTGTGTTTCTGGAGGTGGAGGGGCATCTGTCTTACCTTGGGCCCTCCTCACAGGTGGGAGGGAAGGGTTGTGAGTCCCCAGGTCACACAGGATGCTTATGAATGGCTGAGGGAAAGGGAGGGAGGCATACAAAACGGCCAGGACTGGGGCTGATATGGGAACCTGCCTCCCTTCTCTGTCCCCCGCCTCCCTGGGGAACAGGTGGGAAGAGGCCTGGATCAGAGCGGTGTTGTCCCCTTAACTGGCTGCCGCCCATCCTCTCCCCATTCATCATTTATTGATCATCGCCTGGCTCTTGCCGGGCCAGGTGCTCCGCCGAGCCCCAGGAGACCGAACAGATGGAGGCTGGAAAGCTCCGCGGGGAGGCGGGGGTCGTGGCGAGGAGGGGAGGGTACACCAAGCAGCCCCCAGGGCCCCTGGAGAGAAACAGACTCGCTGCCCCTGAGCCCATTCTGGTGCAGGGCAGGTCTGTAGGGCCCTGTGGGTTTCCAAGACAGGCGCTCTTTCTGGGAGTAGAACGCCTCACCCTCCCTCTGGATTATGAAGGCCAGGGATCTCCCAAGTTTTCACCCATGGCTCCGAGTCCATTCTGAAAGGAGCCCTCAGAGGGGCAGTGTAGGGGCTACTCAGAGCCCAGGGTGGGGTGGGGGAGGGGGGCGAGGCATGGCAGGCCCTGTAGCACGTGTGTTCTGCTCGCTCTTTGTTCTGCACCAGCTCCCTTCAATTCATTGGGTTGGGGGGGGGGGGGTGCGGGATGAGGGAGCTCTTGCTTTCCTCTGCCCCACAGGCCCATTTGCTGGTGCCATGCTGCGCTGTTGCCCCTGAAACCCTGGCATGGAAGTAGAGGCTGCAGGCACTACCAAGCCCACATACAGGGGCCAGGCTGAGGGTGTCCCTGACACTGAAGGCCGGAGAGACCCAGCTGGTGAGTGGCTCCCAACCCCCACTGATGATTAGCTTCCAGGCAAGCCCAGCTTCAGTGGCCCCTGGGGTCTCTGGCCTGGCAAGTCTTGGGGCCACGTCTGACTAATCAGACTCTGGGTGTGGGGAGGGGGGTGCGGACCATGGCCTCTCGTGGGCAACCATTTCCCAAAGACCGAGGTCTCTGAGCAGGTATGGGCTATGCTGTCCTCAGAGTGGGGTGTGTGAACAGGCTGCAGCAGCAGCGCCTGGCCTCCTAGAGGTGGGTGAGGAGGAACCGCTGAAGGTTGCTGGCAGGTGGGTGGGGTGGGCCAGCCTCCTTTCACCCAGCCTGCCGCACGCAGCCTGAGCCCAGCATCGACTGTGGGGCCCTGGAGGGTGTTTGGGACAGGCTGTCCTGACCCGAGCAAGGTGGAGGCCCTGGTGACCTGTGCCCAGGGAATGAAACAGGGACAGGACCCATGGGTAAAGTGACCAGATTTTAAGCGGGACACCATTAACTGTGGGAGAGGTGGGGGGGAGGTTCTTGATTAAAAACTTGGTCTGTATGGAGCAACAAAAATGTTCATAGAATGCAAAAATAGTATTGTAATATATTTTAATTTTAAAACATCATGGGACGTTGTTAAATTGTTAAAAAGCAGGACATCTGGTCACTTTACCCATGGGGGATGGGGAGGGGGCACTTTCTGACACAGCCTGGCAGGTGGGTCTACTCTTAAACCCAGCCTCCCTGCAAAGAGCAACAGGATATTCCCATGGTGACCTTAAGACCCGCCAGTGCAGAGGACTTCACATCGGCCCCACATGTGTGGGGTAGAACAACTCCCTCGGTTTTCAGGGCTGTGACCTGTGACTCCTAGGCCTGGCTTCTCAGACGCCCCTGGGTGGGTTCAGACCAACAGCCCTTCGAGTGGCCGCCCACTGCTTAGCTACTTGTGCCGCCCAAGAACAAGCACCCCTGCGATCCTCATAGAACTCCCTGCCATCAAGCCAGTTCTGGCCCACGCAGGCCCTGAAGGACAGGGCAGAGCTGTCCCAGTGGGTTGCTGTGACCGTCGATACTTAGCGGAAGCGCAGAGCCTCATCTTTCTGGTGGGCCCAAACTGCTGGCCTGGGCTCCCTGCCCCGGTAATGAGTGCAAAGGACTGTGCGGGTGACTACACCCGGTGCCAGCCCCGGCCCCGCCTCTAGGGCACAGGGTGGCCTCAGAGAAACACTGGGCCTCTCTGGGTTTTTTTAAGGAGCAGACCAGCCTTGGACAGAGAGCCTCCTGTGGGGATTCGGCTCAGACAGGGAGGTGTGCTCCACACTGCAGCCCACCGGCGTGATGCTGGCCCCATCTGTGCGCTCCAGGGAGGTGCAGGGAGCCTGGGAGCGGAGCAGACTAGTCAGACCGTGGGAAGGGCTGGCTCCTCGTGCCCTTACGGTCTAATGCCCCAGGCTGGGCTGCTATTTTTTTTCCCCGCCCTCCCTCCCCCGACTCTGGGCTGCTATTTTTATCCGGGTCTGCTTAATCTGTATCAGTATTTAGGGCAGGAGCAGCCCCTCAATGCCACTTTTGCCACTTAATGTTGTAACTCTGAGCTCAGACAGTGACCTAAGCCCACTGGAACTGCCCGGCAGGCAGGCAGGGGCACGGAAACGCACCGATTCCAGTAAACTGGCTATTTTGGCTGTTAGTGAGAACCTGAAAGTGCACAGCACAGGCACCAAGCCTTTCTTCCCTGAATCTCAGGGATCAGATGACTTGAAACAATAAAGAAGTTTCCTCTGTTGTTTTTGTTTCCCCAAGTGGGTGAGATGGCCCCCAAAGGGGCACTGGAATGTCAGGGGGAGGGGGCTGCAAAAGCAGATACCTCCACTTGTTCCTGGGTTATGGGTTACAGTACCAACATTTTTCACTGCTGAGGGAAGGAGGTGGTTATTGAGAAACTTTTTTCCCTGAGAAAGGGCCTGTCGACCCAATAAGCCTGGGAATCTAAGAGCTGGAGTCCCTGGGCTATGCTCTGGAAGCTTAGGGGGCTGCCTGTCCACCGCCTTGGGCTGGGCTGTGCCATGGGAGAAAAATGAAGCCGTCAA
>PVJH01027506.1:0-28570 GCA_004026705.1 Nesogale talazaci | reverse complement strand
CCGTGCTTCTCTCTCTTGTTCATTTAGGGGCTCCATTTATGACATCACCCTGCAACCAAGAGCATCTCTGTCTCTCTCCTGGTCTCCCCCCCACAGCCCCGCCTCTCCTCGGAGACTCTCAGCTGCAGATGGCAACCATGGTCAATCCAAGTCCTGTTCGGTGCCAAAGGGTAAGAATGAACTTGGGAACCACAGACACACGAGAAAGAACACCTCTGTATTTTGAGAGACACCCCAGTCTCTGGGGACAAAATGGCCTCTCAGTTTATTTATGAACCCAGGGCGCAGGGAGTGACCTGCATGCAGATGGAGCAGCTCGCTCTGGAGGTCGGGTTCCATTGGGGCGTTGATCAGGGGCCCCAACTGGGGCTTTTCCTATGGCCCAGCCAGGCTTTTGAAGTGGAAGTCACGCAGCCTGGGTGAGCGGAGTCGGCGCGCCTCCCTCTGCACCATCATCAGGTGGACAGCACCTGCAGATTCCGTGATGGGGAGCAATATAAGCATCCTGTGACATGTGCCCATGTCACCCACCATGCAGATGAAATCCTGAAGCTGGAGGGTTGGAGGACGTGAAGTCAGAGAGGAAGCCGAGCTGGAAGCCGACCTCAGGTCTCCCTCCCTCCTCCATCTGGAGGGTTCTTGGCCACTCCTCTGTGCCCAGGTTCTTCATGCATGGCCACGATTGCTGGCCTGGCCTGAGTACCCGGCTCCTGCTTCTGCGATGACATGGAGCCATGGGCATAGGTGTTCACCAGTGGTGGCTGTGTGTCCTGGGACTGTGGAGAGGAGGCTTAGGGGAGAAACCTAAAGGGTGTCCTTGGTTGGGACCTGCCCATGCTGAGGAATGAAAGGTGCCCTGGACATGCTGGATGCTGTCATCGCTGAGCCTGACATGCGGGGATGGGGGGTGGGGGTGGAGGGTGGTACAAAGGAAAGGGACTTCCCTGGAGGGTGGGCCTTGAGTGAGACTCGCATATAGGCACTTGTCCTTCCAAGAAATCTCCAGTGACTCCAGCTTTACTCCATTCCCTTCTTTCCCTAGCAATCCCCCACGCAGTCCTTTGGTTTGGGTCGGTTGCTGTGGATAACGGCCTGTCCCAGTGCCTTTGTGAGTGGCACATAGTGCACCCAGTGGGAATTCGGTGAACACTGTCTCGGAGTGCTGCCCGTCCCCCACTGCTGACTCACATGCTCCACACGGGTCCTCCTCACATGTGCCCTCCCCCAGCTCCCGGGCGGGCAGCCTGTGCCACAGGGCAGGCGCGAGAGGCCAGCCTCTGGGGTGCTGCGGCTGGAATCGCACCCTCCGGCAGCATGGCAGGGGTCAAACAAGTGAGACTGTAAGAAGGGGGAAACTTCATCAAGAGCAAAATCACCGAGCGAGCTGGGAACATTCTTTTTTCTCCGAGTCGCAAGCTGCCTCTTGGCAACAGCTCCCCCACACTTGTGGCAGTAGAAGGAACCACCCCCACCCTCTGCCAACTTGGGATCTGTTTGCCAGCTCCTCTCAAGGGGGATCTGGTGGCACCAGGGATAAGCTGCTTGCTGGAAGGTTGGTGGTTTGAACTCCCCCAGGGAAAGAGGTGGGGAAATCTGCTTCACAGAGATGGTGGCCTAGAACACTGTCTGAGGTCACCCTACCCTGTCACCTGGGGTTATCGTGGGTCGAAATGGCCAGGGGGGCACCTGCGACCGACTTTGCTGAATACTAAGCCACAGCTCCTCAGGGTTCTCTCCTATGACTTGGAACCTCCCACAGGCTACCATGGCCTCTGCCCAGCCCTTTGGTTGTAGGCCAGATGGTTTTATTTGCAGTCCCTAGGGAGAAAGAGAATAGGGTGGTAGATTTGAACCTACCTGAGGCACGTTGGGAGACCGGCCTGGCCATCTGCTTTGGAAAGATCACAGCCTTGAAAAACCCCTAAGTCCAAATCAATGGCAACTACCAAAGACAACAGTTCTGTCTAATTCCTCTCCGAGGTCACCTCGGCACCTCCTCCGGTCTTTGAGGGCTCCTTTCACCAAGGCCCTGTGGCGGGGAGCCAGCTCTCCTCCAGGTGGGCTCACCAGGCTGTTACTGAGTCATACGAGGAACCCACAGCCCTCATTCCTTGTGCTTCACTTGATGCCCTTCACAGATACTGCAGGTTTAAACTCACTTGACGCTTGGTGGCACCCCTGTGTGGGCCAGTCTACCAGCACCATCTTCCCAGCATCCTACAGGGTCAGGCATCAGTGTCACATCTTGGGAAGTCTCAGATGTTTTCATGATGCTGCTGGACTGCCATATCATGTAAACACAACCTTCGTAGGCACTGGGAAACCCAAAGCCCAAACAGCAAACATGGCTCACTTTACTGCTGTACTCACTGTGGACTGAGGTTGAACTCAGTGCCTCAGAGATCTGCCTGTGTAGGGCGTCTGCTCTGTGAATTGAGGGGGTGGGGCGCCAAGAAGGATTCTGTCTCCCCAGGGGCTGTGTGGACAGCCCCAGGAGAACAGGGCAGTGACTCTCAGACCTGGTTATGCTGGCCATCTCCAACACCAACAGAGTTTGGGGCCTCACCCCAGGCCATCTGTTTCTAGTGGGTCTGGAGTGGAGTCAGGGACTCTGTATGTTCAGCATACCTCACCCAAGACCCATATCTGGGAAGCACAGAATGACTCTCCTCTACGCCCCCCCCCCCCACCAGCACCCCTGCCATCCCTCACCTCTGAGGGAACCTGTCATGCCTTCCCCTCTCCCATCCACCATCCTCATCCTTAGCCCTGTCCTTTATCAGATAGAGGGGAGAGGAAATCCTGCATACATGAGGGATGGGGGAGTGGGGGCAGGGAAAAATAATAGAAAGAATTGCGATTTATCTACCAATCACAGGTGCCACAGGTGAACTCTAAAGTCTTATAATTGATGCCCATTCGGAATAGCTTTTGTTTTATGATCTTCTAGAGAAGAATAGCAATCTGACGGTGCCTAATGCATTTCCCTGTGGGGAACGACTCACTTCCCTTGGCCCTGGCACCTGGCCCTCTGACTTCTCCCCCTCTGTCTCTGCCATTCTTCCTCTTTTTAATTCTGCTTCAGAGCACATACCTTTCATTCACCTTTCATGTCTCCAGCCCTGTGCCGTTTCCAAACCTCTCTCTGATGCCTTCCTTCTGCCCACCGAGAACCTAGTGAGACACGGACAGATTTTCAATTCCCAGTTAATAAAGTTCAACCATGTTTCATGACTCTGCTAAGGTCACTTTGCCAGGAAGCAGGAGAGACAGCCTCCATCCTCCAGGCCTTATCCATTGCCACGACCTAGTCTCTCCTTGGCCCTTTGCTCCAGCCCTTTCCCCTCCCTGCTGGTGCTGGCTTCTCCTCTGGAGACAAACTTGTTAGACAAATGATTGTGAAGAGGTTTTCTGCTGCCTGCGACGCCAGTGGAAGGGCCCCCACCCTTGGTGGCACTGGGGGAAGGGAGGAATGATATGCTGTGACACGTGGTCCCCTCTTGGGGATGAGTTTTGCCATCTACTGTTGCAGCTGCAAGGAAGTAAAAGCACCACGACAAAGACTTATCAGTCACAGAGAAACCACGCTGCCCAGGAGCAGAGACGATGACAGGCACTCCAGGGAACATACAAAGAATGGTGTCTGAGAGTTAAAGGGGATATAGAAGAGGACCCACGGGGTGTGATCTGGTCGTGGTTTTTGACACAGTACACCCCCAGCCCCAGCTCTTTGTGTGAGGGATGTCCATGCTGTGGTACTCTGGACAGAAGCACCCCAGGAGTTCCCAGGTAGCGTGAGCGCTCACTATTAACTTAAAGGCTGTGGGATCGAGTCCACCCAGAAAAGTGTCGAAAGAAAGACATGGTTATCCTCTTTGGGGAAATTGTCCATTGAAAACTCCATGGAGCTCAGTTCAACTGTGTCCCCCATGGGGCCACCGGGAGTCAGAGTGGATGTGAGGCCGGCTGGTATAGGTCTGGGCCTTGTTTGAGCTGTTTGCTCTTAGATCAGCATAAGCTGGAGTTGATTTGATAGTGACTAAGAACAACTGGGCCTCCCCCCACCCCTCTCCGTACCCAGGAAGAAGGGCCTAACATGGGGAACTAAGTGGATAAAGAGAGAGACGAGAGAGAGAGAGAGAGAGAGAGAGAGAGAGAGAGAGAGAGAGAGAGAATGCTAATGAGTAGGCAGAAATCTCTGAGCCCAAGCCTTGTCTCCACTGCTGACTGTCTGAGTGGCCTTGGGTGTAACAGGCTACGTCCTCCGTACCTCAGTCTCCCCACCTAAAAAATAGACCTCAATACTTTTCCTGCAGTGTTGTGGGAGGTTTCAGGGAACAGCTGTGCAGAGGAGAACACCCTGGCTTAAGATCCAGAAGATCTGGGGTCTCTTTGAGGCTCCATCTCTAACTGACTCCAAGTGCCGGAAAGCCCCCGGCCCCCCTGACATGGGTATTTAATGGTCCTTTGTGTACGGGCGCTGCTGAGAATGGTGAATGCCTAGGCACATATAAGAAATGACCACTATTTATGAGAGGCATCAATGAAGAAGCCAGGGAGGAAGAGGGCCCTTTCACTACCTTTTTTCTCCTTTTCAACTTTCGTTTGTCTGTTTTCTGTTGATCTGTCCTCTATCTAGCCTTTCCAGCTGTGAGTCTCATCACTGGTCTCTGCTGAACCCTCTCTGCAGACATGCCCAGGGTTTCAGCCTGGAAGAGAACAGCAAGTCAGATCCTTGCACACAGAGAGCCAGGTCCACCAGGCCTGCCCTTACTGGCTGGTCCAGACACATTCCAGATTAGCCGTGAGGTGTCCAAACTTCTACCAGGGTGACCCGTTCAATGCTGAGCGGTCTCCAGTTACCCTCTAGTTGAGCACAGAGGGGTGAGGTGTGCCTTGCCCAGGGTAAAAGCTTTGCCTTCCCAGAGCTGAGATTCAAGAAGCCCAGCTTCCCCTTTCCAGAGATAAAACGCAGCTCCATCCCACCCACCTGTCTCCTAGATAAGGATTTGCACAGACGCGTAGCAGTTGAGCCCCAGGTGAGCGATCAAATACCTCTGAACTGCTGCATCACAGGTTTTGTCTCCTAATCTCATTACCTGCCATTAAAGATCAGAATACAGAAGCTGCTCATTTATAAAGCTCAGCACAGTGCCCAGCCTTGTGTTACAACAGAGAGAATCTGAAAATAATTCTCCCTCCCCCCCCAAGCACTTACTATGGCACCATGCATGCCAGAGATTCATCTTCCCCTATACCAGCCCCCTTGAAAGCTCACCCTGAGACCAGAACGCTCACTTTCTGTTTTCTTCCCCTGCACCTGAGGTCTTTCCAGAGCACCTCACATCTCCCCAGGAGTCTCTGTGGGGCACCAAGGAGGAATGCACTCTGTGCTCACTGACAGCCTGGAGATTTGAGTGCACCCAGGGGCACCTCAGAAGAAAGGCTTGGTGATATACTCACACCACCCTCCCCCCTCCCCCCACACACGCACTCATCAGGTCTATTCTGACACACACACAGGTCAGCACAAGCTGACTTGTAGGCAAGTCATGAATGCAATTTCATTCCTCCTCGCCAACACGGACATCATCCCAGTGTCTCCCTGCAGATCTTTCTCCCACCAAGAATGGGCCCCCTTCCCTGCCCAGAATGTAAAACCAATGTTGTCTAACTCCATGGCCCCTCCCACCAAAGGAAGGAGGTGCTGGGACCCAGGAAGACTGGGCCGGGGGTTATCTCTGCTCAGAAAGAAGCAGGACCTAAAAAGAGACACACTTGTAACATGGACCCTTGTTTGTGTCCTGTTCATGAGCACCCCGGTGCTCCCACGGGAGCTCATCTGCACATGTCAGTGCTGCCACTTTCACCTGTGTGTGCCCATGAGTGCATTGGCGCTGTGTGGGCAGGCTAACACCCATGTGCAGGGGTGCATGGGGCACAGTTAGACATGGTGTGTTCACAAGAAGGGCTCTCGAAGACCCTGGGGGAAGCTGGAGTTCAAAGTGCTTTCTGCTGTGCTCCTGGAGGTCCACAAGGGGTTAAGAGGCTCTCTGGCTCCTGCTTGGCAGCTGCACACAGGCAGCAGCCTGACTCTCTCTTGCTGTAGCACTCAGCAGTTATCTCCATGGCTTTAGAGGATCTGCAAAGCCCGTTCATCCTGGCATTGCTAACAAGCCAGCGGGGACGAGGCAGTGAGCACAACGGGACAGAGCAAAAACCGGGGAAGAGAGGCCCTTGTCTGCCTGGCTGCTCAGCGACATGCCAACAATTGGCTGCGGCTTTTCTCAAACTTCATGCATGCTCTCCGTGTTATGTACCTGGAATCCCCTTTCTCTTGTCAAAAAACAAAACAAACCCCCCACCCAAATCCCAACACTAAGCTCCATAGTCATTTTCCCATGCCAACCACCCCATCTCCCCCCATCCCACTGCCCCCCACCCCACTGGCCCCCTTCTTTCCCTCTTCCTGCACTCTCACTGAATTAGATTAGTCACATTCTTAATTAACTGTGCTGGTAAGAGCTCTATTAGGTATTAAATGTTTGTCACAATCCAATTAAAAAATCCATCACAGCAGGACAGGTTTTTCCAGGCCCAGTAGATTGATGCTGGGGCATTTTGCATTCTCTACTCCTGGGAGACAGGAGGAGGGACCCAAGGAAGGCCCAGAGGGACAGGGGCTCACTGGAGGGTTCTGAGGAATAGCCTGCTGGTCTGGTGCGGTGCTGAGACCCTTTTCGTCTGAGCATGCTAACTTGTTGAGTATTCACGCAGCAATGGAGGCACACCAAGGCTGGCCCACTGCCCTGCTTGGCCCTGGCTCACTCTGGTTTCAGCCCTGAAAGCCTCCTCCATGCAGGGCCCCTCACGTGCTGTAAGACTCCTCTTCTCACTCATAAACTCACTGCCATCGAGTCAATGCCCATTCACAGTGACCCCATCGGACAGAGGAGAACTGCCCCTGTGGGTTCCAAGAGTGTCACCCTTTATGGGACTAGAGTCTTGTCTTTCTGCTGTGGTTCAGCTGGTGGTTTTGAATTCTTCTCACCTCCCCTAGTCCCATGGAGCGAGGGATTAAGGTTAGTGTGTGTGTGTGTGTGTGTGTGTGTGTTGTGTTGTGTTGTGTTGTGGTGTGATGGGATGGGATGGGATGGGATTGGGAGGGGCAAATCTGGCGGGCTAAAGATTGAAATGTGATGGAGTTGGGCTGTGGTTTTCAGGGGTCCAACTCCAGGCCAGAGATGCCATTAAAAATGGCACCTTTCTCTTTCGTTTTAAAAAGAACAGCTCAGGAGGGGAGCTACCTCTTGGTAAAAAGAAAAGAAAAGAAAATGTGCTGTCAGTCTTGGATCCTCAGGCTTTCCTCCTGAACTGCTTCATCCTGGGCTCCATTTCCCTGAACTTTCTTCCAGGTGTGACCTCTCCCTTTCCGACCAGAAGGGCACACATGCTCTGCTCGCTGTGTGGCAGATTCATGGTTGCCGGTCTGTAGACCTCCCAAAACCCTGCTCCACCGCTGCCATCTCTTGTACTTCTTGGTTGGCCACCAGGATGGAGGCAAGAAGTTAGGCCAACGGCACTGCTGTGCCACAGCCGCGGGCCCCTGCATGATGGGCAAGCATGGAACCTCAGTACTGGGCAGGCATGTGCCCAAGCTTAAGGTGACTGCACCCCAGCACCTCCTTCTCTCACCATGTCACATGGGGCTTAGCAGAAGTGTCACAGAGGGGTGTGCAAGCTAAAACTTGCTTCCAATTCATAGTGAACTCCAAGAGCAGAGTAGAACTACCCTGTAGAAGTTCAAAGACTAAATCTTTTTAGGAGCAGACAGCCTGGTCTCTCTCCCAGGGAATAGCTGGTTGGTTGGAATCACTGACTTTGTGCTTAGCAGCTCAGTCCTTAGCTCACCTGAAATTTACTTGCTCATAGTCCTGGAAGGTAGAGGTCTGAAATCAGGGCATAGCTTCCTGTCTCACCTAGTTCAGCTTCCAGTACCTGCCAATAGTCCTTGGCATTGTTGGGTTTGTAGATGCATCTGCTTCCATTGAGTATGTCTCTGTGTCTCTTCTGGTCTTTTGATAACCCAGAAATGATAAGGCTTAGGATCCACACTATACTGGTATAACCACCTTGGCAAGACAAAAGAAAAGCCCTATTTCTAAATAGGTGCAAGGATTAGGGCTTCAACACATGTCTGAGGGGGAATCAACTCAATTCATAACAGTGGACTTTCCCATTTTGAGTACCCTCCCTGGATTCTTTGTTCCTTCCATCTCTTGCTTATTAAGTGCATCTTCCAAAGCTCTGTTAACCAACTATTGCTGCCGAACTATGGCTTGTAATCCTGATTGGCATGACAAAATGTTTATTTGCTCTCAGGTCTTTCAAATTCTATCCTCCTAGGCCAGTAGATCTTAAAATCTGGCCAAGACTGGACTTATATGACAGAAGGGCAGTGTGTATCACTTAGGATTTGAAGTCCCTCTAGGGCATTGCCCTGTATGTCCTCTACTGGGCACATAGCAGCACCACACTGAGGAGCACAGGTGAAAGCATGTGGTGAATGACTAAATACATGCACTCACAATTGAGACTCCCTTTTTGATTCTTCTGCCCCACCCACCCGCCAATCTGCTTGCCCCTTGATTGTCACATAAAGCAAATGGCCTAACTGCTCCACTGAATGCTTTCACATCCTTTATCAGCCACCTCATCTATCTCAGCATAATCAGAGAGCACCCCTGCCTATATAATGGTCTCCCCAGCCCTGGGACCATGCAAAGCCCCTGCATAAATGGTCAGTCCTTTGTTTGTTCTTCGGTGCTTCTTCTTACTACCCTTTGAGGGCGCTCTTCTGGGGAAGCAGGAGCTCGGGCTTGAGAAGAGCAAGAAGGCAAAGTCAAATTCTGCCTTACCTCTCATGAGGACAGGACTGTGGTGGCCTAGTGGTTATCCACCAGGCTGCTAACAGCAAGGCCAGCTGCCGGAAAGTGCCAGCCCCTCCTCAGGAGAATGAGGGGGCTTTGTACTCCCACAAAGAGCTTCTGCCTCAGAAACTCACAGTGTGGAGATGAGTCGGCATTGACTTGAGGGCAGTGATTTGAGGTGTTTGTTTGGGTTTTGTGTTTTACTCAGGAGGTCATTAGAGATTCAGCTGGCGCACTCTTGTCTCTGTGCAGGAGCCTGGTTTGACCGAGGAGGCTGTGGTGTTGCCGTGATGCTGCAGAGGGTTCCATGAAGTGTCTAGACCAAGGCAGGCTACACTGATCTCAGTCATCCAGTACAAACCCTACGGGCCACATGCTATGGCGATTAAGGATGGGGCTGGTGCAGCACCCCTCATGGGGCCGCATGGTTCAGGGGTGGAATCAAGCACCAGAAAGTGCTTCCTTTTATGCGCTTGATAATCAGTTGAGGAGCTAAGCTATTCAGAAGAAATAGATAAATGGTCCATTGAGACAGCTTTTAATGCAGGACCGCTAACCCTGCTGGTGTTGTGGTTATACCTTGGGCTGCCCACTATGAGATCAGCAGTTTGAAACCACCAGTCACGTCTAGGGAAGGAAATGAGGCTTTCTGTACGGTTAGTCTTGGAAGCTCACAAGGGTAGTTCTACCTTGTCCAATGAGTTGCTGTGAGCCGGCATAGACTTGCTGCCAGTGGGCTTTTGAGTGAACTACGTAGTTGCACCTGCTTTAGAAAATCAGAGATGATTGTGATCCCTGTGGTCCCTGAGGTCAGAGAACTTTGCAGCCTGTGCTGGAACGCGGGAGGTGGAAGCTGAACTAGTTACCTGCTATTTCTGGTTGCTGTCCAGTCAGTACAGAGTGGAACCACTCCAGACGGTTTTGAATGCTCTGCCTTTTGGGAAGAGGATTGCCAGAGATGTCCTCTGAGCACTTCGCAGATGCAAACTCGCAGTCAAGTCAACTGCGCTGCACCGGGACCCTAGAGGACAGTGTCAGATGGCCACTTTGGGTTTCCAAAGCTCTACCTCTCTCTGGGAGTAGAAAGTCTCATCTCTCTTCCTTGGAGTGGCTGCTGGTTTCAAACTGCCACCCCACCAGGGCTCCCCCATGCACCTCTAGGTGGGTTCAAGTGGCCAACCCTCAGTTGGATAGTTGAGTGTTTACATCACCGAGGGATTCCCATTGGCTAGCATAGCAAAGTCTCACAAATTGGGTGACTTAAAGTAACAGACATTGACCAATTTATTTCCCAGTTCTGGTGACTGGAGGCACAAACTCAAGAGGTCCTCAAAAGGCTGTAGGGAAAGATTTTCCTATGTCTTAGTAGCCTCTGGTGATTCCTGGCAATGCTAGGTGCTCCTAGATTCATAGACAGGTCATTCCCAGCTTCCAACTCGATCTTCACATAGCCCCTGTCTTCTCTTTGTGCCTGTGTCTCTTGTCTTCTTGTAAAAGGATACCAATTTAGGTCTTAGGTTAACTAGTCCTATCTGGAAAGACCATTTCTCCAAAGAAGGCCATAGTCACAGCTACCAGGACTTGGAACTTGAACGTATCTTTGTGAAGGACATAATTCAATCTATAGCAGAGTAGCTCTGGCAGGGGGTGGGGTGGGGGGTATGGAGGGAACTTCTAGGCAGAGGAGTATGCAGACTTGGCTGATTGAGGAGGAGAAAATGGAGACTAGCCTAGCAGGAAGCAGCAATTCTAACGGCATTTCAGATTAGAAAGGAGAATATGAATGGGAGTTGATGACAATGAGAAATCAGACCCAAACCCTGTGGGATGCACCTGCTCGCCTGTGGATCTTGAGCATGCTGGGAACTCAAGGGTCAACTGCAATGGGCAGAGGTTTGAAAGTTCTAAAGTGCCAATGGGAAAAGGAGTTTCAGGTTGCAGATATCCTCTGGCCTGATTGGTAGTCCGGGATTCTAATATGTCACTGAATATAGAGGTTGGATGGGACCAGGCTGTCTTCACTGGAAAGGCATGCATCAACTGCCTTTGGATGGGAGTGATGGACTGTCAGTCAGTGAATATTACCTGAAAAGGATGGTTTATCCTCACTCAGGGAAAAGAGCTATGTTTAGGTTTTCCCACCTTCTATTCACAGCATTAAAAATAAAAGTAAAATAAAATGAAGGCAGCACATCTCTTTGTCCAATGCAGCACCAGCCCCTACCCTGGATTGTTTCAATGAACAGGACCAAATCCAGAGGCTGCTGAGTAAAGACATTGTACTCATGAGACTGCCCTTCTCTCTCACCTTGGGCACAGGTAGATATGAAGAGGGGATATGAGCTAGCTGACCAACTGAGGCAGGGCTGGAGGGAGCACTTGTTTAGAACCTATGCTTGGCACAATATGCATGCTATTTCCTTTGATCTGCACTATAGGATTGAAGGTATTCTTTCTAAGATGTACACTGAGGCTGAGAAAAAAAATAACAGGGCAGAGTGGTTTTGCACATGGAGCAGACATTTTAAAATTAATTTTAATAAAACATTTTACTGGGGGCTCTTACAACCATCCATACATCCATTGTATCAAGCACAGTTGTCCATATGTGGCCATCATCACTTCCCATTTTCCTTCTAGTTGAGCCCTTGGTATCAGCTCCTCTTTTCCCCCTACTCTCCCCTTGATAATTTATAACTTATTTTTTTTAATATTTTATACTTTCCACTGGCTCCATTCACCCACATTTCTGAGTAACTGGCCGCAGAGGTAGGTATTCTTCTCAGTCTTTCCAGTGAACAAGCAAGCCCCCACCACGGTGTCTATGCTCACTCACAGAAACCCCAGTTCTGTTAGCTTTAAAGTCATTTTACTTGAACTTGTATAGCTCTTATCACAGTCCATCTATCTATCCATCATGTCAAGCATGTTTGTATACATGTTGCCATCATCATTTTCAAAGTGTTTTCTTTCTACTTGAGCCCTTAGTATCAGTTCATTTCCCTCTTCCCCTCCTCATGAACCCTTGAATATTTATCTATTATTATTAGTTTCATATCTTACACTGACCACTGTCACTCCAAACACTTTTCTGTTGTTAGTCGCCCAGAGAGGAGGTTATATGTAGATCATTGTGATTTGTCCCTCCTCTCTCCTTCCACCATCCCCTTCCCCTCCTGGTATCTCTACTCTCATGATTGTTCCTGGGGGTTTATCTGTTCTGGATTCCCTGTGTTGCCAGCTCTTATCTGTACCCATGTACATGCTCTGGTCCAGTCGGATTTGTAAGGTAGAATTAGGATCATGTTGGGGGGGGACATGAAAGAACTAAAGGAAAGTTGCTTCACTGGTACAGCAACCCTTTAAAGACAGGGTAGAGCTGCCATATGGGTTTCCAAGATTGTAACAGTATGAGAAACTGATGGCTACAGTTGTTATGTATAACAGAAGCTATTGATCAGGTCAGGTCAAGGGGAGGGTCCCCAGAGTGAAGCGTCTGTGTCTTTT
This sequence comes from Nesogale talazaci, assembly GCA_004026705.1. Taxonomy (NCBI): domain Eukaryota; kingdom Metazoa; phylum Chordata; class Mammalia; order Afrosoricida; family Tenrecidae; genus Nesogale; species Nesogale talazaci. Next base: position 16,133 of record PVJH01027506.1, on the reverse strand, counting down.
TCCCAGGAGTCCTATCTGCCACCTTTCAGGCACTTTGGGGTATTTTCAATCCAGAGAAAGTTGCCAGAGTTTTGAAGTCTGGAGCTTTTATTGAGGTCTTACTACATAGACCTGACAGATTGGAATTTTGGTGGCATAATTTAACTCTGTCTCCAACCCCCTCCTTTTCCTCAGGATAGGCCGCTACCACCTGGGAGCTCTCTCTGGTACGAACAGGCCTTCCTTTGAACCACTAACTTCATCAGTAGAGCCACTAACACTGTGATCTGGAGCCTCCAGGAATAACCAGGAAACACCAAGAGTTTAGAAGGTCTCTTCTAGGAACTATAGATAAAAACCCAGTCTTTGGGGACAGTTAATTCTGCATCTCCGAAGGACCTTCTGTACGCCATGCCTGTGTGAGGTCCAGGAGCCCTGGTGGAGTAGTTGCTAGCATTAGGTTGCTAATCAAGCTGCCAGCAGATTGAAACCACAGCCTCCCCAGGGGCCGAAGACAGGGATTTTTACTTTTGTAAAGCATTATAGTCTTGAAACCCCCAGGGGCAGTTCTATCCTGTTCTATAGGATCCGCTCGATAGCAGGGCATTTGGTTTGGGGTTTTGGTGCTAGGTGTAAGAGGAGCACGCCGTCTGAATGATCACCCCTGGCTCTCCTCCTGCCCAGGGCACACATACACGAAGATACAGCTCGCATGCCTTGATTAGAAAAGGGCAGCAGGCAATAGGCCCCACAGAGCCAACGAGGGCTGTTGCCCAATAACAAATTTGCACTGAGCACTAGGTAACAATTGCCACAAGTCTTAAGTAAATGCAAACAGGGTCAGAGTCTGAAGGAAGGTCCTGTCTACCACTATCCCCCATCCCCCCACCTGCCCCTCTTCTGGAGTTTCCACATTTAGCCAATGAAAACATAGGCCATCCAGTTAAATTGGAATTTTAGAGGAATGATGAAGAATATTTTAGGATAAGTAAGTGCAATATTTGGGACATACTTAGGTTTCAGAGGTGATTTCTTGTCTATGTGAAATCTGATGTCACTGGGTATCGTGAATTCCCTCTGGCAGCTCCACACTTGTGCCACGTGTCCCTGCCTAATCATCTCAGTGTCCACTCAGGGACGTGGCCCAGGCAATAGAAGCGTCTGAGGTCCTCAGTGACTTCTGTCACCGTCTAAGGGGTCTGAGTGGTTTCCATTCACACAACCTTGAGTGCTTGCTGCTTTACAACAGGGCCAGCAAGTCCCCTGGCTAGTGCCCCAGCACCTGCTTCTAGGAGGGCTTCCTTCCTACTCCTTGTGGCTCCTCAGTACAGCCAGGTGCAGGGAAAGAGATCACAGGGACTCTCCACCCATCAGGCCACAACCTGAAACTCCCCAAGTCCCAGATGGGTACATGCTTTTCTCCCCAAAGTCCCACCTCCAGCCCAGTTTCTTAGCTTGGTGAATGGCTTCTCCTGAGAATGGGTAGAAACCATGGCCATTCTCTCTTTTCAGGTCTCTGCCTCCTCACCTCAGGCCCGCCTGGAGTTGCAGCTAGCACCACTCTTTGCCTGATGTAGAGAGCCTTTAACTCACCCTCCCTCTCCATCAGCCCCCAGAGTGTCAGAGTGGTCACTCAGACTGCTCCAGACCTGCTGCTGTGCTCACTTGTGCTTGTGTCTCCATTGGCTCCTCGATAGGTTTCAGGCAAGTGTTGGAATGCTAGCTTAGCCTACAAGCCTTTGATGATCTCCACACCCACTAACCCTATCTTTAGACATCATTCCATCCCTTCTTTGTATCTCTCCCCTCCCCTATCTGACCCCTCTGTCCATATGAAACCACATCTACTTTCCTGGCCTTTATTTGTCCTTCAAAATTCAGCCAATTGTCATTTCCTCCAGAAAGCCTTCCCCAACTCAGAGATGATGTGAGCGTTCCCCTTGGTCTCTGCTTGGCTCTGGGCATGTGCACCTCCATCACTCCTATTGGGCTTTGCATTCCAGTGTGTCTGACATATGACAGACACTCACTGCTACCAGTAGGTGCCAACTAACAGCAAACTTACAGGGCAGAGAGGACTGCCCCGGGACAGAGACAACTGACCCAGTGAGTTTTCAAGACTCTAGCTCTTTTTCAAGACATGAAATCTTTGTCTTTCCCCCTCAGAGAGGCTGTTGGTTTCTGACTGCTGACCTTGTAGCCAGACGTCTAGCATGTAACCATTCCACCACCAGGACTTCTCTGAACCAGAGTGGATGGTCACTCAACACATGATACTGTTAATGGAACTATAGAGGGAAATGAATAACTAAAACAACAAGGGATCCAGAATCAGTGACAAGGAGGGTGTGAGAGGTCTGGTAGGGATTGATCAAGGTATTGTAACTGAGAGAAATTACTGAAACCCAAGTGAAGGCTGAGCATGATAGTGGAACAAGAGGAAACTAAAAAGATTTAGAGCAAAGAACTAGGAGGCAAGGGGCACTTATAGAGGTCTAAATGCAGGCATGTACAGAGGTAAATATATTTATATATGATGATGGAGAATTAGATCTAAGTACATATATATTAATAGGGTTGTTATGAAGGCAGCAGGTGGAGATTGGGCCTTCACTCAAGTACTTCCTCAATGTAAGAATACTTTGTTCTATTAAATTGGCATTCCATGATGCTTACCTTCCCAACATGATTTCTGACGACAAGTGTGTGCATAAGCAAATGTGGTGAAGAAAGCTGATGGTACCCAGCTACCAAAAGATATGGTATCTGGGGTCTTAAAGGCTTGAAGGTAAACAAGCAGCCACCAAGCTCAGGAGCAGCAAAGCTCACACCAGCCTTTGTGACCACAAGACATCAAAGGGATTAGGTATCAAGCATAAAGGAACTTAGACTTATATCATTGTAAATGAGGGGGAGTACAGACTGGGGACCCAAAGCCCATCTGTAGATAATGGGACTTCCCCTACAGAAGGGTCATGGGGAGAATATGAGCCAGTCAGGGTGCAATATAGTAATGATAAAACATACAACTTTCCTTTAGTTCTTCAATGCTTCCTCCTCCACCACTATCCTGATCCCAATTCTAGTTTACAATTCCAGGTAGATCAGAGGATGGACACTGGTATAGATTGGAATCAGAAACATAGGGAATCCAGGACAGGTGATCCCTTTAGGACCAGTGGTGAGAGTTGCATACCTGGAGGGTGGAGGAGAGGTGGGATAGAAAGGGGGAAACCATTATAAGGATCTACATATAACCTCCTTCTTGGGGTACAGACAATAGGGGAGTGGGTGAAGGGAGAGATCGGGCAGTATAAGATATGGTAAAATAATAGTAATTTATAGATTATCAAGAGTTTGTAAAGGAGGAGGGAGGAGGAGGGAGGAGGAAGGAGGAGGAGGGAGGGGAAAATGAGGAGCTGATACCAAAAGTTTAAGTAGAAAGCAAATATTTTGAGAATGATGAGGGCAACAAATGTACAAATGTGCTTGACATACAATGGATGGATGTATGGATTGTGATAGAGCTGTGTGAGCCCCAATAGAATGACTAATAAAAAAACACACCAGCCTCTGTGATCACGAGGTGCCAAAGGGCTCAGGTTTCATGCAACAAAGAACAAAAACATCCAATCATTGTGAATGAGAGGGAGTGTGGAGTGGAGACCCCAAACCCCAAACCCATCTGTAGACACTGTACATCCCCTTTCAGAAGGGTCACAAGGAAGAGACAAGTCAGTCAGGGTATAGTATAGCACTGATGAAACATACAACCTTCCTCTAATTCTTTTTTTTGTTTGTTTGTTCCTTCCTCTAATTCTTTAATGCTTTCTTCCTCCCACTATAATGACCTAATTCTACCTTAAAAATCTGGCTAGACCAGAGCATGTACATGGATAAAGATAAGAGCTTGTCGCACAGGGAATCCAGCACAGATAAACCCCCCAGGACCAATATTGAGTGTAGCCATACCAGGAAGGTAAATGGAAGGTGAAGGGAGGAAAGGGGAACCGATCACAATGATCTACCTCTAACCCCCTCGCAGGAGGATGGACAACAGAAAGCGGGTGAAGGGAGAGATTGGCCAGTGTAAGACATGAAAAAATTATAATTCATAACTTATCAATGATACACAAGGGAGGAAGGGAGAGAGGGAGGGTGAGGGAAAACGAGGAGCTGAAAACAAGGGCTCAAGTAGAAAAAAATTGTTTTGAAAATGATGATGACAACAAATGTACAAATGTGTTTGACACAATGGATGGATGATTGAATTGTGATAAGATTTGTATGAGCCCCCAATAAAGAGATTTTTAAAATGATTGAAAAGCTATTAACTTGAAAAAAAGTTTACATGACCACAGTCTGAGCTCCCAAAGAGCCAGCTCAGGATAAAATGACTTCCCTTTTCCCATGGCCATACAGGTGACCCCTCCTCTACCTCCTCCTTCCCTCTACTTCTGAGCAATACAGACTCCACCAGATTTTCCACTCCATCGGCATTGGAGGTGGTCTCAGACCCTGAATGAATAGATCCAAATGTTATTAAAATTCCCAAATGACTTTGACAGCTCTTGGGGGTTAATGAAGTAACCAATCTTGTGCCCCTGGAGATACGAAATACCCGCTGTGACAGAGGTCGCAGTAGAAGTGAAATGAATTTTATGACCTCAATCTGGAAGCCTATGCAGACATTTTCCCACATTCCAAAAACTCTGAGAGACCTGTTCCTGTAGGCTGACTGTACCCAGGGGAGGGAAGGGGGAGAGAGAGGGCGGACAGGAGGGGAGGGGAAGGGGAGGAGGGGCAGGAACTGAAGGGGAAGGGAGGGAAAAGCAGCAGTGGAGTGGTGAATCTGTCTGGAAGGAGGAAGTGGCAGGGTGCAGTAGGAGCCCATTGATGAAGCACACAGTGGGGATTCAAAGGGGGAGGACCACAGGCCAGCCCTGTGCCTGAGCTTCTCCCTTCTCAGGGCACTCAGGGTAAGATGCAGAGTGAGTCCCTGGCCCTCCGGAGACGGAGATGCTACGAGGCAATCGAAGTGAGAGACAGCAGTGTCTTTCCATTTGTCTGAGTCTATCAAGTGGAAGGCTATAGGTGCTGACCACCCCCAACCCACCTCATCCTTCTCTTTGTTTGCCCACTACTAGCCCAGTCCCCTCCACCCTCAGACTCCACATGGACAGGTGTAGAGCCCCCTCCACCCACTCAGGTGGCAGTCTTCGGAACCCCTAGCTCAGCTAGTGACTGTTAATGTGAACATATCAGAACTGTGGGTGGAGGGAGGCACGGAGAGTGTAAGACATGGAATAACAGCAATAATATACAATTGATCAAGAATTCCCAAAGGTGGGAGGGTGGGGGAAGGAAGGGAGGAAAAGAAGCTGATACCAGGGTCTCAAGTAGAAACAGAATGTTTTGGAAATGTTGCTGGCCAAAGAGGTACACATGTGTTTAATTCAATTGAATGATGGGTTGTTAACAAGATTTGCAAGAGCCCCCCAATAAAGTGATTATTAAAAATATTATTTAAAAGGGAACCCATTTAAGAAATAATGATTTGAAAGTGACTTAAAGACTGAAACTAAAGTTTTCTCTAAGAGGGAACACTCTTGAAGACCTTTTTTTTTTTTTTTTTCAAAAGTCAAAATAAAATTCCACTGTGTAATTGCGTACCCTATGACTGGACTACCTACAGTTGACATTAAAAAAAATCCTAACTGTTTTATCTCTGAACCTTGATACAGTGGTATTCATGGGCAGGGCACTGCGGTGTCGACTCCTGCCTGGTTGCCCTATTGTATGAGGGTAATGGATTCCGTGTTCCGAGGGGGACTAGGAGTAGAATTAGGCAAGCTCTGGGAGGGCCATTCATGTTCAGCAAACCCTGTGCTAACCCAGTGCTTGGCAATGCCCCTGCTCTCCGTTACAGAGAGGAGAGGAACCCCAGTGAAAGTCGCAATTATCATGGTTACTCTGTTTCATCTTTCTAATCCTTTACCATCACGATCGCTTTTTTATTAAATACTTTTACTGAGTGCTCTTACAGCTCTTATCACAGTCCATACATCCATCCCCTGTGTCAAGTACACTGGTACACATGTTGCCATCATTATTTTCAAAGCATTTCTACCTGAGCCTTTGATAGCAGCTCCTCATTTTTCTCCTCCCTCCCTTCTTCCCTCCTTCCCTCCGTCCTTCCCTCCCTCCCTCCTTCATAAACCCTTGATGAATTATGGATTGTTATTTTCTTATCCAATCATGGTCTCTTTAGCATTCACACCCCCTAGTGAGATAGTCATTACATACTGCTAGGGGAATGTGGGAAAACTGAGGCAGGAGAGGCTGTGCTGCCTCCTGCTGAGTCCATGGCTGGGGAACCCTGTGAGTTGCCATCTCAGGGAGGTGAAGGGGGGTGGTGCCGAGGCGGCCAGGGTCAGAGGAAGACTGTGGGCTTGGGATGGGGTGAGGAGAACTGAGTCCAACTTTTGACCCCCTCTCTTGCCATCGGTGTGAACCTGTGAGTCGGGTGCTTCTTCCCTTGTTGGTTCACCTCTGTGGCGCCGCTGAGCTCATTAGCGAGAATATGTGTACCGTGAGCACGGCGCCTGTCACGGTAGGTGTTCAGTTAATGCTGATTACTATGCTTATTACATCCGTGTCCAATGTCAGTCCCTGGCTCCTTTGGAGATGGGAGCATCTGTGGCCGCCCCTGGCCTGCTCACCTCCCAGGACCAGTGAGCCAGCCTCAGACAGCCATGTCTAGGCAAAGGTGCCCACCCTGCTGTGGAGGAGGGGGCAGCCTCCATGGACTTGTGGTGCACAGACACAGCCTTTAGCAGGAAGCAGACCTTGTGCTTTCTCGAGCTGACAGCGACGCAGGACATCTTTTCTCCTACAACTAACCAGAGGGCCACCTGACCACTCGAACTGAGGGCCAGCGGTGAAAGCACACACTTGCATCAAGTGTGTGTCTCCTCTGAATGTCTTTCTCTGGTAAAATGATTTCCTTGTTGACTTCTTGAGCAGATGTGACGCAATAAGAGATGCCCAGGGATTCTGTTCCCACAACGGAGAAAGCTGACCTACTCCCGCTAAGGTTGGCCAAGAGGCATGGATTAGACCCGTGCTTCCCACATGTGAAGAACAAGCTTAAGAACCACCTCAAGATTGCATTAAAGTGCTGCTTCAGATTCAGTAGGTCTGGGCTGGGGCCTGAGAGTGGGCATTCTAAGAAGCTGCTGGGTGACACTTAGGCTGCTGATCTGTGGCCACAATGAGTAGGAAGGGATGGGTGGATTGGCTCTCCTTCTCTTCTGAGCAGCGCTCAACTGTACAAATCCCCCCAATTGTTCCTTCACTCCCACCGGCTCCGGTGGCCAGATTCCCCCATGCACCATTTGAAAGATGCATTTGACCAAGAGAGCACAGATGGGAGAGAAGACGGAAGTCAGTGCAGGGACCGTCAGGCAGGGATGTCAGGGGAGAGAAGCTGCTGAGAAGTAGCACCTGGGCCTCTTAAGGATCAGTTGCTCTGAGCCGCCTTCCACGCAACCACTCTCTTGTGACTGTCCTCTCCAACAGTTTGAGTTCAGCCTCCAAATCGAAATTACCTGTACCAAACTCGAAGCCCCTCTCAAGGAAGGGCCTTGTTAATCTTTGTGTTTGCAGCACACAAGCTCACACCCAGCACCTAGCAGGTGCTCGGGAAGTGCTCATGAGTGAATGGTGCATCCTGATGGTGGATTCCTGTACAATCTCGGAGGCCTCTGCTTCCTGGCTTGTCATTCACTTGCATGGGAGGTGGGCGGGAGTTCTTGTCCTCAGTTTCCCAGATGCCCTGGAGGAGGCAACACCGTCCAGAATGGCAGACTAGGCTGAGAGCTGTTACGTGGGGTCTTGGAAAAGCAGAGAGGGTGAAGTGAAAAGCTCTGGCCTGAGGGGTGGAGCGGTGGTGTCAGGGGCAGGATGGCACATAGTCTAGATTTTGGACGATGCGCTAGCTTTCAAATGGTGATGAAGGACGGGCAACACCCTTCAGGAAGAAGGAACAGGGTGATGAAAAACAAATAAACAAATATGGGGCTGGGAGTAGTCTCGTCCAAATGCAGAACTCTGTGACATCCAGAATGAGCTTCCAGGTGGGTGGGAGCTAAGTATCCTCTCAATGGTGCCCAGCCAGACTCTCCTGCTGCGGAGGTGAGCAAGCAAGCTGCCCTGGGGTATCTTTGTGAGCATGGACCTCAGGTCCCCCAGGCACGTCAGGTAATCACGAGAGACTTTCGTCAGGCTCCCCGGCAGAGGCAGCAGCAGATGGAGGGGAGAGGGGTTCCTAACCGACTCCTCTCTGACGGGTCCTTCAGGGCCCTGTGGCTGTCTGAGAGCTCTAGAAGTTGGGATGCTGCAGAGTTGGGTAGTGTAGTGTCATGACGGCACATCGGGAAACCAGCCCAGACAGTTGGGCAGGATGGGATCCATTCGCCAGCCATTCCCAACGGCTTCTTTAGGGGAGGAGCAGCGGGAGAGCAAAGCACCAGCATCTCTGGGCTGCTGACCAGAGCGGTGGAGCTGGCCCATGCTCCAGCTTAGAAAGGGCACTGCACATAAAACGTGGCAAGCCCCATAACCTCTCACAAATTCGCATCCTTGTCGGTGAAGTGGATATGATACACTAGGATGGTGTGCCATATGCACTTCGTCTTGTGCATAAAGCACAGATACTTAAATGCCCATTCACAGTCCTGGAGTAGATTCCAACTCACAGCAACTCGAGTAGGGTTTTCGATGTCCTGAGTCTTTACCAAAGGAGACAGTCTGGCCATCCTCCCGTGGAGAGCACCTGATCTGCTCACCTTGTGGTTTGCAGGCCAATGCTTACCCCACAGAGCCACCACTGGGGTTTCTGGAAAGGCAGAAAGGCCTCGCCAGGGTTCAGCCCACTATGGGCGATGGATTGGGATCTGGTGATCCTTCGCATTAGTTTAGAGCCAGAAAAATGAGAGGAATCCTCTGCGTTCACTTTACTTCCTAACATCGCTCTTGGCATGTGGGAAAGAAACAATACATGTTTGCTGAGGAGATGAATAAACAAAGGGAGATCAAGAGAGAGCCGCTCATTTCAATGGTCCATTGAACCATTCTCCTGACATTCCGGAACACATTCGCTGGACGCTGATGCTGAAGCGCCCTGAGACCAGTTCTGCTAATCACCCGATGGGAAGAATGAGACCCCTCTGGGCTGGTTCTCTCCACCAGCGGGCTTCTGAACAGTCCCTCCCCACCCTCCAGGAACCGAGCAGATGAGGGGAGAAAAGCACCAGGCTTCCTTCCTCCTCCTCACACCTTCCAACTAACCTGTGCCTGAGACCCGGGGGGAGTCTCCAGGGTCCTGCTGCTCCTCCTGCTGCCCAGAAAACCATTCAAAGGGTTCTGCTTGGCCAAGCCAGTTTCCCCATCCCAGAGTCGGATCAGCTCAGAAGTAACTCAGGTGTAGCCACAGAAAGAGAACATCAAGGATTTTTAAAAACTCCGTAACCTCATGTCACAGAACCCCTGAAGGGCTCAACTCCCCCAGGGTCCCAGGCTGGGAAGTCCAGCAAGCCGCTCTTGCCTAACTCTGGTGTATCTGGATGGGATGTCTCTTTTCTGTTCCCTGCCCCACAAGGATGAACTTGGTTCTTGCCTGTGATCCACTTGTAGCAGACCTGGTCAGGGTTATGAGAAAGCAGCAGTGTAGAGTTCTCTATACTGGTGTGAATACTAGCTATACCACTCCCTCTCTTGGGTTATCTTTGTCCTCTTCAAATCATGTCATCCTTCCCACCATTTCACATTCCTGCCTGCAAATTCCATCCACTTACCTGAACGACACCTACTCAGTTATCTTTTCTTTGGGCCATCCCTGGACACTTTCTCTTTCCTGCTATATTGTCTTATGTGGGGTTTTCTTCTTGCTTGTGTGAGATGGGGTTCTCTAGAGAAAGAAAATCAGTGATGCTTGTATGTGTTATCTAGAGAAAGAAATTTCTATCTTGAAATGACTTACATAGTTACAGAAATCGGTCAGTCCCATTCAGTTCAAGACACTATTCTCCTGGCTCATGGAAGCTGATGACCGAGAAGCAGACGCGGTGGGGGGTACAGGCTGGTGGATGCAGAGATCTGAAGTCAGTCAAATGAATCCGACACTGGGAGTCCACTGACAGCTCCTGAAACCAGCGGGTGATGCCAGAGGAGATTGAGGAACCAGAGACAAAAACTAGCTCCAACAGAAGGCAGAAGGCCAAAAAAGAGTATTCATCTCTGTGGGGTTCCCTTATCCAATACAAAAAGGCTTAGGACACCAAGGGAATGTCATCAGGCTGCTGTGACCCAATTGACAGACTGGATTTGACTCCTATCCTTAACCATAATCTCTAACTATTATCACATAGCTATATTTGCTTGTTCTTGGTATTTTAGAGGATGTTTCCTGTCAACCCCACCCTCCAGCCTCTCTGTCTTTGTTTCTCAGTGGTCTGTGCCAGCCAACTTTGCAAAATTGTAGTTTGATTGGAGTAAACAGAGGAGATGGGCTCATTCTAGCCCAAGTCTTTCATTAGTTTTTGGCACCCATTCCATACCCTGAGCTCATTAGAGTAGACAGTATGTTTGGAGGGAAGTTCTCACCATTCCAGGAAGCCTTGGTAATTAAAGAAAGGAGACCCACATTCTCTTTAGAAGAAATCTCGAAATCCCAGGTTTTCTCAGAGCAGACTGTTCTAAGCTGCTCACGTCCCCTCTCCCATCTGCTTCACAAAGCCTCCCTCCTTCACAAAGGCTCAAACCAGGTGCCATACCAGCCTACTTTCCACTACACATTCTCCCTAAGACACTCAGAGCCAACCTGTTACAGTGGTCAGCTTCAACCTCTTCCCAAACGTGTGTGTCCTCCACCCTGCCCCTTTGGGCTGCTAACCCCCAGGTCAGCCATCCCAAACCACCAGCTGCCCCTTGGGATAAAGAGGAACCTTTCTACTCCTAAAAAGAGTCATAGTCTCAGAAACCCATGGGGGCAGTTTTATTCTGTCCAATAGGGTCAGTATGAGTCAGAATTGACTTGATAACCTGGTAGATAACTAGGGGTCTGGTGGCATCATGGGTCACATGTTGAGCTGCCAACCACGGGGTCAGGGGTTTGACTCCCTGAGCTGCTCCCAGGAAGAAAGATGAAGCTGTCTGCTCCCTAAAAGTGTACAGTCCCCGACTCCCTGAGAGGTGGTTCTATGCTATCCTAGAAAGGCACCCTGGGTTGGAATCAACTTGATGGCAGTGGGTTTGGGTAGGGGAAGCAGATCACAAGGTTATCATCATTTTCCAGGATCTGCGTTTGGCACAGTCCTTCACAGCAGACGCCTCTCCTAGATGCTCCCCAGAGGCAGGTTGGCTACAGCTGGTGAAGGTGAAGGACAGCTTGCAGAATTAAGTGTTCAACAAAGGGTCTGGAGAAACCTTTCATATCATGAAGTCAAACCTCCTTCCCTGGGGGCCCATCCTGGGCAGATTTCCATTTCTTTGTTTTAATAAGCAGTTTTATTGGGACACAATTCACATATCATACAGCTCAATAACTCAGTCATTTCAAGGAGAGTTGTGTAGTCATGATCACAATCAATTTTTGAACATTTTCTTCTTCCCTGTCCTTCCTGTTCTTAGCGCCTCATTTCCCTCTTACCTCCCCTGCCACGTCCACAGGAACCATTGGTGTCAGTATTGTCTTACAGATTCACCCATCCTGAATTTCATACACCAAAAATATACAAAAATACAAACCAAAAAGTCATAAAAGCTTACAGCAATAACAAAGTCAAATACAGAAAAACTACAATGAAAAGAAAATATACAATGTTACAAACTAGAATAACTTAAAATGGATTAAAAGGGAGATCAACCCAACTGTACCTGTTATAATCCCTTTTTCAATGCACTCTGTGATATATCAAGTCTATTCACATCCCTGGTCTGTGTTCAGAGAGAATTCAATGGAGGCTTAATTCATGTGTATTTCCATTTCACTTCTTTTTTCAGTGATAGGACTTTTAAATGGGTCAAAAGGGATTAAATCAGATGTCAATTTTTAGGCTGGCTATATCCACTACAATCATCTCTACAAGACTCTCTGGCTGAAAACAAGGGTGTTCACATGCCTCGACTATGACAGGTGGGAAACATTGCAATCTCCTTTCCTTTGCACAGGAGACCAGCTCCATGTAAACTTCACCTCCCTGGATTTAGTCTTGGGGATCCAAAGAGCAAATTCTTCTCCCTCAGGGCAACCCTTCAATAATTTGTCCAGGAGCTCCGAGGAAGGTCTTTTAGTGGCACAGTGCTTAAAGGACTCTGCTGCTAGCTGAAAGTGGACCCCATCAACTGTTCTGCAAGAGAAGCACAGGGTGTCTGCTCCCATAAAGACTGTACTGCTGGACTGAGCCCCGTTGGCACAGTGGTTGAGTGCGGGACTTCGGCCCATTGGCTTGGCGGTTCAAATCCAGCAGCAGCTCTCTGGGAGCAAGGCTGGGGAGCTCCCATGACCACCAGAGGGCAGTGTTGCCCCCCCAAAAACAAACAAACAAAAACAAACAAACAAACAAAAAGATGGTACCGCCTTGGAAACCCCTGGGGGCAATCCTTCTCTGGGCCATGGAACTGTTATTCCCACTCAGCAGGAGTGGGTTTGGGGTTTGGATCATTGCAGATGCTTAAAGCCTGCATTTACCCAGATTAAACCTACCTGGTTTTCCCTGTGAGCCAGGGTTCAAATCCTCTGCCTTCTGATCTTTTGCTTTTGAGCATACATGTTGTCTCTTCCATAATTTAAAATGTGGGACACACACACACACACACACACACCCCAGACTGGAGGATCGCCATCTGGATGTGGTCTCATCAACCCAGAGCCATGTAGAACTGACCCCTCCTGTCTAATCCATCCAACAGAGAACCATCAGAGCTTTTCCCTTTCCTTCTTGTTATTATTTGTTCACCATGAGCTTACAGTCCACCAAAACCTTGACGTCTTTCCTGCATGTTCTACTGACAAAACTCTCCTGTACCTGGTTTCATCTCCAGAGCATTGCTGGTAAAGGAGCAGCCAGCCCTTGGCCTACTTGTAGCTATAAAAGCTTAGCTAGGAGAGGCCTCCCCTGATAAGCAGGCAGAGTTTTCTCTTTGTCTTCAGACTCCCTCTTGGGATGAATGGTGGCTTAATTAATTAGGCCTGCTAACTGGCACTCAAGGCCCAATTATGGTTCGCTGAGAGGGTAGGACGAGGGTGGCACCTCGGGTTGAGGGGCCTGAGGTCAGGTGAGGCAGGGCTCCTGTCAGGGTGCTGCCCAGGGAGCTGGAGGAGGTCTCTCTTGTCCAGGAGGCAGACAGACCACGTTTTCCAAAAGGAATATTTAAAAATTAGAGGAATAAATAAATTCTAGCCAAAGTGCAATAAGAGATAGTGGAGGGTTAACTCAGGTGCTTTACTCTCAATCTTATGTTTACTCATTCATTCCTTGCATCTTCTCTGTCCCCTGGCCTCATTCAGCTCAAATCATACCCTGGAGGAACCAGTATTAACTGTTACTTTAGAAGAATGAGCCATCTGTATGTTAAGGGAGTCGCTGAGTGATGTAAATGGTAGACAACCTGGCTGCTCACCTTAAGACTAATGGTTCGAGTTCCCCCAGAGGCACCTCAGAAGAAAGGCCTGGCAGTCCACTTCTGAGCATCAGCTGCTAAAACCCATTTGGAGCATGATTCCCCACTGCTACCCATGGAGTCCCCTTGAGTTGGACTTGACTGTGGGCTTTACTTGTGTTTAGATTGATCTTGACCAAATCTGGCTCTCTGATAACTAGGCATCCTGAGCCTGAGCGTGCACCCCCTCTTTGTGGCCTTGGGGGTTTCTACTTCTTTCCCCCAAGTATTAATGCTCTCTTCTTCCTGGAATGTGGAGATTGGTGGCTGAGTTCTGAACATCCACCTTTCAACATGGATGGTCAGAAGGTGCAGTGATAAAGCACTCAACTGCTAAGGGAAAGGGGAGGGGTTTACACCCACCCTCCACTCTTCGGAGGAGAGACCTGGCAGTTTGCTTCTCTGTACAAAGGGAGATCCTTTGCAGCAGTTCTGTTTTGTCCTGTCGTGTGGCCATGAAGCAGAATCCACTCCTCAGTGTGGCTTTTGGAAAGGAAATGATGTTGGGGCTGGAAGCAGGGATGTCCCTCTCTAGGTTTGGCAGAGTGGACTTTTGTCTGGTTCTGGATTTGTGAACATTGGGGGAATCCCTCCTCTGAGGCCAGAACACTGCTGAGAGAAACAGCACTACCTGCAGCAGGTAGATGTGGGCCAGGAGCAAAGACAGGCTGGCAACAGGCAAGAGTGAGAAGCAGGCAGAGACAGCCCAGACAAGTGTCTGGGATGGGTGTGTTTGTGGGAGTGAAGTGGGGTGGGGGGAGGACTAGAAGGGGCAGCAGGGAGAGAGAAAGGCTGGGGACATGGAGAGAGAGAGAGAGAGAGAGAGAGAATGAACATATAAAGGTATAGAAGAAAGTCCAGAGGGGGAAGGGAGATGAGACTTCTGAAGCCCTGGCAGCTACCTTAATCTCTTTAAATTTCTCTTCATTGATTAGGGATTTGCGGCAAAATCCCTCGCCACAGGAAGACATTTGCTCTGCTCCTGGGCTGCTGTCAAACAGAGGAAGGCTTCTCCTTGGGTGGGACTGACTGTGGGGTGTGTGGCCACCCCAGCTTTCTCCATTGAGGCTGCCTGCTGCCTCTGAAACACACACTCCCTTCATCGCCCTCCTGCCCTGCTCTGAATGAAGGCCTCTCCTTACCCAGCACACTAAGATGCATTCACTGAAACCAGTCACCATTGTGCCATTTCTCACACGTCTGTAGGTCAGGAAATCAGACAGGGCAGTGTTGCTCCCTTCCCGGCCTCCCCCAGCTCTTCTTTTGGGGTGGGTTCCTGGGAGGTTCTGCATCTGGGGCTGACTGACGGCGATCCCTGGGCCTCCCTATAGACTGATAGGCGGTGAGCACCTCATAAGTAAATGCTGGTGGACTGCACAGGGCGCTGAAGAACTGAAATCAAGAAGCCGCTCCTTGGGACCAGTCCAACAATGGCGTTCGAGTCGATTTTGACTCAGGGTGACTCCATGGCATTCTCCAGGGCAGGTTTTTCAGAGGCAAACAGCCAAGCCTTCCTTCTGCAGTTTCTCTGAGTAGATTACATATTTCGCTTAGTAGCGAGTGGTTGGAAACATAGTCCTGACTCAGAGAACCTCCCAGGCTTCTTGCCTTACCTGGAGTAGAGAGAGAGCCTTCTTAAATCTCAGTCTGCACTGCAGTGTCCAGTGACTGCCATTGGTGCTTCCTGACACAAGCCCCTCCCACTCAGGGCCCCACCCCCTTTGGGGCCCCCCCTCCTTTCTTGCAGCCCAACCTCTGGTACTACTTCTTCCTGAGCCAGCAGAGCAGACAGCCATCATCCACATCTCTGGGAGTTCTTGTGGACTTAGCAGTCTGTGTTGTGTCCGTCTACTTTCTTAAGGTGCTCAGAGGAGCTGTGTGCTCTGAGCACATCCCCACCCACTTCCACCCCCCTCCTCAAAGCCTCTGATGATACTGGGCAGCTTTGGGGATTCCTGTAATACTGAATGGACAGACACTTGGCATTTGTGGAACCT
The DNA here is from genome assembly GCA_004026705.1 of Nesogale talazaci. Lineage (NCBI taxonomy): Eukaryota > Metazoa > Chordata > Mammalia > Afrosoricida > Tenrecidae > Nesogale > Nesogale talazaci. The sequence continues at coordinate 435 of PVJH01027506.1, read as the reverse complement.
TGTATGCCCTTCAAAGGGCTGTTATCACCATCCTTCTCTCTTGATCCCCCAGCATTACCTGAGCCATGGCAGAGTACAGAACAGTCCACTGATGCTGACGCCCGAAGAGAAACTGAGGGGCCAGGGAGGGGGAAGGACTTACCTAGTCACATGCCTAGTCAATGACAAGAGAGAGCGCTACCACCCCTAGTCAAATCCTCTGCGGTCTGACCTCGCCACAGGGCCTTGACCAAGGAACCAGAGTCCCCAGGGGCTCAGCCCTGGAACTGGTCCCAGTTTGTTGTATGGATGGTGGCACTGTCAAGCTCACTGCTGTTGAAGTGATTCTCACAGCAGCCCTAAAAGACAGAAAACAGCCCCATGGGGTCCTAAGGCACAGCAGACCGTCACATCTTTCTCCCAGGGGTGAGACCCATGCAACCTTTTGGTTAACAG
>PVJH01027505.1:0-28594 GCA_004026705.1 Nesogale talazaci | reverse complement strand
TCCTGCCTCCACAAGCCTCCAGCTTCGTGCCTCTTCCAGGCCACACATCCTTCGGGCTTCCTCTTCCTCTCGCCCCTCGACCTCTTCCCACAGAGACCTTCCCTAGTCTCGGGGCTCCCCTTCGCCAACATCCTCGGGCCCTTGGGCTCCCCGCCTCCGTTTGCCTCAGATTCCATTCTACGGCTGACTCCACAGGCTCCCTCAACCGTCCCCCTGGGTGCCTTCGGCCCCTCGTCCCTCCGCAGCTCCTAGTTTCTCCCGGGCGCAGACTCTCCCCTCTCCCTTTGCCGCACACCCAGCCCGCACACCTCCCTCCCGGGCTCCCGCTCACCTCCGCCGCGGGAGTCCGGCTCCCTCGAGCCCCCGCCGAGCCGGCGTCGGCGTTGCCTTCGGAGCCCGGTGCCCTCCGGGCCTCGCCGGAGTGAAGCGCCTCCAGTGGTGGGGGCGGAGCCCGGGGCGGGGAGCGGGAGTGGAGGCGGGAGCGGTGACGGCTGCGCGCCGGCATAGCTGCGGTCCCAGGCACAGCCGCGCGGACGGCAGCTAGAACCCAAACCGGAACTACTTCGAGAGGCGGGGTCCTACCGGCGGGAGGCGGGGTTTCCGTGGCCGGGGGGGCGGGGCCCGAACCGGAAGCGAGGTGGGCTCAAGATGAGGCCGAGAAAGAACAGAAAAGGGAAGCCGCAGGCGGGTGTGGGGGGCGGGGGAAGCGAAGGACGCATGCGTCAGGCTTCAGGCCGACGTGGGAGGGGGGGAGAGGGGAGGGGTTAGTCGAGATGGGGCGGGGCCTATAGAATGGTTACCGTTGATGGCGCTTTCAACGTGACAGTTCCAACGCTGTTGAGCAGATTCAGCGGCCCTACTGGACAGAGGAGAAAAGCACCGTAGGGTTTCCAAGATGAAGTTGTTCATCGGAGCCCCATCTTTCTCTCTCAGAGTGCCCGGTGAATTTGCTGTGAGCGGCGTCCCAGTGCTTAACCCACTGTGCCACCAGGCCCCGTCCTCATGCTGACGTCTATGCAAAACTGAATCTTTGCGACAATTCTACAGCCAGTTGTCTTTGAGTGGATTCCCACCCCATGAGGGTCAGTAGACCTGTGCCCCATACGGTTTTCCGTGGCTGATTTTTCAAAAGTAGAACTGCAGGCTTTTCCTTCAAGGTGTCTCTGCACCAATTACTTTAACTCTTTGCGTCGCCCAGGGACTCCTGTGACAACCTGAAGAGGCCAAGGACACACAAAAAGCCAAGTAACCTGCCTGAGCTCCTTCAGTTAACGTAGCAAAGCCACCAGTGGAGCAAATCTTAGCTTCAGACCCGTGCTCTGCTCCCTCCCCAGAGGGAAGCTCCCAGACCAAATCCAGCCCCGGAGGAGGCATAACCTAAGTTCGAAGCCCGGTTTTCCTGGGCTCCAGTCCCTCCTTGGCCCTGCTTCCTCACAGGTTGCCTGTAATCTCAGCGGGCCTGCTGGGAATGGGGGCCGGTTCTGTGGTAAAAATGAATGAAGAGGGCTGAGCCCGGTTGGCGTAGTGGTTGTGCGGGGGGACTGCGGCCCACTGGGATGGAGGTTCAATTCCAGCTCCACGGAAGCAAAAGCTGGACCTCCTACTCCCACCACCCGAGGGCAGTGATACCCAAAAAAACAAAAGCAAAAACAAAAATGAATGAAGACTGCTTCCATGGGAAGCTGGATCTAAGGGTAGAGGCTGATGGAGAGCCCTTTCCACTATCGCTCACACCCCTTCCAGATCTCTCACCACCTTCAGAAGGTCACCTGGCGGAGCAAGATAACTGTCCCATCACCTCTGTCGAAAACCAGCCCTGGCAGAAGGGCGAAGAGAAGGGCAGTTTCTCTTCTGGGTACAAAGCCCTAGGCATTGACGTTTTCCTTTTACCCATCGGCATGTTTCTGATGGCAGCGAAGCCTTTGGATCTTTCAAAAAAGCTAGCGGTAACCTCACCTCCATCTCCCCCGATGGCATACAATGGCCTTCCAGCCTTCTCTCTTGCGACATCCGATATCTTCACTAGAAGGCCATTGACTTCCAAGCCTTTCCCCACAAACCCTGTGGGCGCACATTACATGAGATCCTCTGTGCCTCCTATTCCTATTTCTTTGACTCTCTGACTCACAAAACTGCCTCCGCATCCCATAATCCAGACAGAAGACGCCCATACAGTTTTTGACCTAGTCAGTCACACAGAGTGTTTTGTATTTGTTTCAAACCATTCACCTGTAGAGACCATCACTTCTCCACGGGTCTCCACTTTCACTCAGACCTCTTATGCAAGACTCCAAGCTTATCAACTCCAGAAGTGTTTCGGAAGCACCTCGGATGTGGATGGATGACCGTCATTTGTTGGGTCCCACCGCGGGTCATCAGGAGTCAGAACTGATACCTCACCCAAACAGCATGTGTTTGACAGAGCGTCACCCCTGCTTCATGGAGATGGCCATTGCTATCCTTACTTTCCAGATGAAGAAGCGAAGTGACTTGGCGAGGTCTCTGGTTTCCCATTTCGCGTGGTGACTTGCTGCGTCACTGTCCTGGCCCACCTGCTCCTGTCAGTCTCTAGGAAGGAGAAACCAAGAGGAGTGACCTCAGAGGCAGAAGCAGTGTGCAGGCCGATGGCTGAGGCCTTGCCCTCAGAGCTGAGGAGAGAGAAAGCTGTGCCCTGCTCCAGTGTCCTGGAGCTGGAGGAGCTCTTGAGGGAGGGGAAGGTCTCTTGCAGCAGAGTGGATGAAGTATGGCCCAACCTTTTCATCGGAGACGTGTGAGTGATCGGTGGTGGGGAGGATGAGGGAAAGGAGAGACCGCTCTTGGCTCTTTAGCAGGGATGGGGGAGAGATGAAAACGAAGAAGGGTCCTTCTGCTCTGAGTGTCCTGGGCCAGACTTTGTCCAGGCCCTTCTGTATGGCGGAGCTCGGCTGGCCTAGGGGAGTGACATTTGGGCTGCTAATAAAGCAAAAGCAACAGTTCAACCCTTCTAGCGGGTCTATTGAGAGAGATAGAGGAAGTTTCCTGCTCTCATAGATTTACAGGCTCCAAACCCACAGGGCAGCACTATTCTGTCCTATGAAGGTGCAGGCAGGGAGGTGGACTGGAGACCATGTAGTAACCTGGATCAGCCACTAGAGGGAGGGAGGGGGTAGGGGGACTACCTGCCTGAAAGACACTGGTTTCTGAGGCCTCTAAAACCTTCCCGATATCTTGATCTATTGGGGGACTCTTGGAGTGGGGAGGGGGGCGGTGTGCTGGGGGAGCCTGGAGAATGGTGGTTCATGGGGTATAGAGAGATCCTCATTCCTGGTCCCATCCTCTCCTATCTGGTCACCAAGTGGGTGGGGAAGTCTGAGTGAAGATGAATCAGGGCTCATTCTGAACATTCACAGATTAGAAACAGGTAGGAGGTGGTGACCAGAAGAGTTCGGATGTGTGTGGGAGGGGATGAGTAGAGAGGGTGGGGTGGCCAGGTCCAAGGGTTGAAACAATTGTTTCCTTCCTGCCTCTGCCAAGTCAGGGACAAATTGCCTCCAGGATCTAGAAAGAACTCACCACATGCCCTAAACCTCTCACCAAGAAGAACTGTGGTGGGCCTGTGGGCTGCAGATCCAAGCTAGGGCTTGCTTGGAAGCCTAATAATGCCTCCATTTCCCTGAAGCAGAGATGCAGGTAGTCTCCTTCCTGGACCCCGCTGCCCAGCAAGCATCTTCCTTTCTGTCCTCCCCAGGACCACAGCAAATAACCGCTTTGAGCTGTGGAAGCTGGGCATCACGCATGTGCTGAACGCTGCCCACGAGGGACTCTACAGCCAGGGGAGCCCTGACTTCTACGGCACCAGTGTGAGCTACCTGGGGGTGCCAGCTCACGATCTCCCCACCTTCGACCTCAGCGCCTACTTCTCTTCTGCTGCTGACTTCATCCACCGTGCCCTCAGCACGCCCGGGGGTAGGACTCGGGGGTCTCTCTCCCACATTCCAGCCTGCTTGGTCAGGGAGGAGCCCCAGTTGCTCCTTCAAGCAGCAAACCTCTCCCATTCCTGGTTTTTAAACAAGCCAGACATATTTGGGTGTTTATTTTCTTCACTTTGATTCTCAGTGTTCCAACCCCATTACTTCAGGAATGGGGAAACTGTGAGTTAGCAGCAGTTCTGGAACTGGAAGCCAATGCTCCCAAAAAGAAAAATGCGTACTCTTTTCATACCATCACACACACACACACACACACACACACACACACACACCTTCAAATATGTAAGGTACAACAAAAGGGAAACCCAAGTATATCCTGGGAGACAAGTGTGCCCACTACTACAAGACCCTCACCAACAACTGCCCGTCTCCTGACTTCACTTTCCTCACCCAGGTGATGGAATGAAATGACAAAACGACCACCCATCGCACAGTTTAACATTCAAAACGCTTTAGTATCCATTCATTCATTCACCAGCTATTTCCTGGCTGTTGCATCCCTGGTGGAAAGGCGGTCAGCTTGGGAAGTGTGTTGCGAGTGGTGCCTGGGTAAAGGAAGAAAGATGGGAGACCTGCACTTACAACAGGGCCACGTGCAAATATGATGAGCTGTTCTGTGAGTCAGGCAACTCCTTGAAGTAGTCAAGGAAGGCTAAGTGAGGAAGCAACCTTCCCATTTGAAACCTGATGAGTGACTAGAAATTAGTCAGACCGGGAGCAGAATAAAATTTTCTCAAGTCATTGGAAGAGCATGTGTTAAAGCTGGGACCTCTTAGGCTTAATCCAATACCCTGAGGGCATTGGGACTAAGGGCTCTGGACCAAAGTCTGACCGTTAGGGGGATCCCAAGGTCCATTGGCATGACACCATTTACAAAGACATTGTCTTTGTAGAATGTTCTACGGTCTACTTGTACGGGTAAGGGTAACAGCTGAGGTCTTCAAAAGCTGGTGAACTGTCATCTAGGGGGAAATTATAGGTCTCTCCACATCTGTAAGAAAGAAGAGTGGTGAAAATTGAAAGATACATAGAAACAAAGTAATCCAGTGTACTAACAGACCAGGCAAACGCAAACTAGTAGACCAGTCTCCACAACCCTGAGACCAGAAGAACTAGACGGTGCCTGGCTACTCTACCAATTACTCTGAAAAGGATTGTTTTACGAAATCCTAGATAGAGTGAAAGAAAAATATGGTATAAAACCCAGAGTCAGACTTACTGGTCAACAGAGACTGGTAGAACCCTTCAGATTATGGCCCTTCGTCACCATTCAGTCCTGGAGGGGGCAACTCATCCCTATGTTAGAATAATAAACTTTTTAAGATCAAACGGGCAGCATTTGCACAAAGGCAGGGTCCAGAGGATTAGGAAGGAAAGAGGAATGGCGACAGGAAACACTGAGATTGTACACAGAGGGGAGTGCAATGGATGCGCTAAAACAAAACGTGCATGAATCATTGAATGTCAGACTGACGATCTTCTCTGCAAACCTTCACCTAATTCACAACGAAACGTTAACAATAAATACACAACGCTGGACGCCAGAGACCATGACAGTTCCAAGGAACTGAAAGCTACCCAGCATTCCTAGAGCGTAAGGTTGGAATAGAATCACCTGAGGTGAGATTGGAGGTCAGCAGGAAGAGTTCTTGGAGGACCTAGAAAGTAGTGTGAGGGCTGAGCCCCGGTGGCATAGTGGTTGTGCGCGGGACTGCGGCCCACTGGGACGGAGGTTCAATTCCAGCAGTGGGGCTGGGCCTCCTACTCCCACCACCAGAGAGCCGTGATGCGCCCCCCCCCCAAAAAAAAAATAGTGTGAACTGGGACCCCATCCCCAAACAGATGCTGGTCTACCCATTTGACAAATAAGAAAACGGAGGCCCATAAGAAAACGGAGTCACAGTTGGGTCTCCACTCCAGCCCCTGGGAGGGTCCCCTGGGAGGGTCCCTTGGGAGGGTCCCCTGGGAGGGAACGGTCTTTCATGAAGATGTCTTTCTCAGCCAAGGTCCTGGTGCACTGTGTGGTGGGTGTGAGCCGCTCTGCCACGCTGGTCCTGGCCTACCTCATGCTGCACCATCAGCTGTCCCTGCGCCAGGCAGTGATCACTGTGCGGCAGCGCCGATGGGTCTTCCCCAACCGCGGCTTCCTCCGCCAGCTTTGCCAGCTAGACCAGCAACTGTGGGATGCCAGCCAGAACTGAGAGGCCAGGTGAGCACTGGGCGGGGGTTACAAGTCAGGTCCAGGGGCTGGGCAGAAGGCAAGGGGCAACTTGGAAGTAAGGGGTCAGGTTGAGAGGCCTGGGAGGGATGGGACAAGTTGAGCCGGTGGCGGGCAACGCTGGGAGCCTGGAAATGAAGGTCGAAGGGGCCAGCTCCACTGCCCTCACTGAGCCCAGATGTAACTAGGGCCTGGTTTAGGCAAAACACCCTCCTTACCCATAGACCACCCAGACTTTTCAGACCTCAGAGAAAGAGAGAAGGATAAAAAGAAGCTTGTGCAGCCCTCCTAGTTTATCTTAGAGCTTGCCCGCCCCATGTTCTCAGCTGATGGGTGGTGAGAGCTCACCCTAGCTTCACCAAGGTCAGTCCTGGCTCCTGTGATTTGGGCCTTCCACTGCCTCTGTCAAGTTTCCAGCTTTGGCATTTCCTTCCCCTCAGGTCCGCATCCAGCCACAGTCCCCGGAAGAAAGGGTGTCCTTTCTAGCATACCTAATTTTCCTCTCAGCCAGGCTTCATTCGGCCACAAAGAAGAAGGCAGGGCGCAGGGTTTCAGCTGTGCCCCTTCTACCTGCCACAACCTCTAACCCTGCTCTTTTCATGACTTCCCCTGTATCCCTCCTGTGCTGGCACCAGTCCATTCTCGGCCATGTTCCCAGCACCCAGATCCTTACCCCCCCCCCACCCCACCCACACCCAGTTACTCTCCTTTGGATCTCAGACTGCTGCAGAGGGATCCTCCCTACCCTTCTTCTCCCTCCAGTTCTGGAGCCCCCTTTAGGATATAGAATTCTTCCTGGAGCCTAGACAGACTCCTCCCAGCTCAAGGTAACCTGCCTTCTGGTTCTGGGTTCAGGGCAGCTGGAACAAGAAATAGCCCCTGGTCCTCAAGCTCCACAAAAAGAGCAGACCCCCAAGACTTTCTCTTCCTATGCTGACCTCTCCTGCTGGAGACCTTAGTGTCCCCAGCTGCCCAGGGGGAGGGGTGGGTTTCTCAGGCATGTGGTCATTGCCAGCAGCTATCAAGTTGGCCCCTGACTGATGATGACCCACTGCACAGCAGGGTCAAACCATTGTGGCCTGTAGGTTTCTCATTGGCTGATTTTTACAATTGACCTGAGTTTAAAGGCTAAGAAGTAATCATCAACTGATTATTTTTAAAATCATTTTATTGGGGGTTTGTACAACTCTGATCACAATCTATACATTCATCCATTGTGTCATGCACATTTGTGCATTTGTTGCCATCATCATTCTCACATGTTCTTTCTACTTGAGCCCTTGGTATCAGCTCCTCATTTTCCCCACCCCCTCCCCACGGTCCCTCATGAACCCTTGACACTGTATGTTTTTATTACTTTTTCTTGCCTTACATTGATCGATGTTTCCCTTCACCCAATGGTGTTATATGTAGATTATTGTGATCGGTTACACTTTTCTCTCCCCACCTTCCTCTTACTCACCTAATCTTATGGCTAATCTCATTATTGGTCCTGGATTTTATCTGGGTTTTATCTGTCCTGGATTCCCTGCTTTTATCTGTACCCATATACATGCTCTGGTCTAGCCTGATTGGTAAGGTAGAATTGGAGTTATGAAGTGGGGGTGGTGGTGGGGGTGGTGGAAATGTTAAAAAAAAACTATAGAGGAAAAGTGTGTGCTTCATGGGTGCTATACTGCACCCTGATTGGCTTGTCTTCTCCCAGAGACCCTTCTGTATGGGATGTCCAATTGCCTACAGATGGACTTTGGGTCTCCACTCAGCACTTCCCCTCATTCACAATAATATGATTTTTTTTTCTGGGTCTATGATGTCTGATACCTGATCCTATTGATATCTCATGATCACACAGGTTGGTGTGCTTCATCCATGTGGTGTTTGCTGCTTCTCAACTAGAGGGCTGTTTGTTTGTCTTCACACCTTTAAAACCCCACATGGGGTTTTGATTGCCGGGCACCATCAGTTTTCTTCACCACTTTTGCTTATGCACACATTTGTCTTCAGTGATCATGTCAGCAAGATGAACATCATGAAATGCCAGTTTAATAGAACAAAATGTTCTTGCATTGAGGGAGTATTTAAGTAGAGATCCAATGTCCATCTGCTACCATATATGTACATAGATCTATTTCCCTATTGTTATGTATAAATATATTTTCATAAATACATGCCTGTCTCTAGACCTCTATAAATGCCCTTTGCCTAATAGTTCTTTCCTCTATTTCCTTTTACTGTAGTGCTCTTCCTAGGATGGAGTAACAAGCTCTTCCCAGGCTTGTAAGGGAAATTTCAAACCCATGACCCACCACACCCGGGTTCACACTATCCTTGTCTGGCCCCAGCAGCATGGCCTTCCTTACAACCAAATCCACTCTGAAGGCCTCCAGACCGTGACTGGTCTCTAATTCTCCCACTCAACTCCAGTTCCTGCCCCACTGCCTGGTCCTTGTTTGTCTCTGAACACATGGCTACCCCAAACAAAGGGGAGGCACTTGAGCAATGTTGAAATCCTTTTTACCTGCTGTCTGAGGATGAGCAAGATGTGAGATTTAGAGTTTGAGGGTGAGTGCTGTGAGAAAAAAGTGGCTTATAGTTGGGGTTGGGATTAGGCCTGGAGATAGCGGAGTGGGAAATGTTTATCATGAAGTCGTTGGGTATGGAGCCAAGATGACCAGGAACGACCTTTTTTCTCTCTCCATTGGACAGATGGAGATGCCTGGCAGAGCAACCGATCACACTCAGTCATCCCCGTCCTTGGTGTGGGGGCCTTAAACATTCTGTCTCTAGCTTCAACATCTTTGTCCATGAGGCAGCTAACAGTAGGGCAATCACTTGGTCAGGGCATGGTTCCTGGTGTGGCCCTCCCCTGGGTGCTCTATGCAACTGGAGGCACATGGAGTGATGAGGCAGGGCACAGCCTGTGCAGGGGTACACAGCGGCTTTGAGGCTGGGGCTCTCAGATGAGGTCCTGTGAGGTCATCTCCTCTTTCTCCATGAACCGGGGCCCCCAAACATGCCCCCTCATTGGTCCCTAGCACCTGCACTCACTGGTTCTTATCCATGCTCAGCGCTGGTCTGGGCTTGGATGTGTTCCATCCAATTTGGACCTGACTGACCTGCCTGTACCATGGAGCGCCTCTCTCCCCAGAACCAGCCCTTACTCTCTGCCATGGGACTCGTGTGCCTTTCCATGCTGGTGCTGGTCCTGCTGGAGCCTCTGGGACAGGTGGATGCCCAGAAGATGGTAAGAGTCTACTCTAGACCAGCTACTTTTTCTCCTGACTATGCCCACACCCCTTCCAGCCACTATCTTCTCTCTGCACCCCCCCCCGCAGGTGGGAAAGGGCTGTCCTCTCAGTCGAACCTCGAGGTTCCAGGGTCAGGAATCCCAAGTTGCCTGGGGAACAAGGGAAGTGAGAAGAAAGGTATGTCCATAATACCCTCCTCACCAAAAGCTGCCTTCCCCAGTCTCCCTTGGGCTTAAGAAGCCCCTGTACAGAAGGGGGCCAAGATCACGGGAGTTGGTTATGATAATGTCTACCTATGTGACTTTTATATGGAACCGGAAATGAAGAGAATGTCAAGGCGTGACCTATGTGGCAGGGGGCTTTAACAGGCCCAGCCTCAGTCCCTATTGAATTTGGTTAGCCTTGAGAAGGGTCTTGGTCTTACTGGGTTCAAGGAACAGGATACCTAGTCCTGCCTTTGGTGGGAGGGAGGAGGGTTGGAACGGTTCCTGAACAAACCGCTTCTTATGACCTCCAGCGTCAGTGCCCTCTGTCTGAAGACCAAAGTCTGCTCTGTAGCTCACATCTATCTTGTCCCTTGTCTGTCCGGGTTACTTCCCTTAGCTGGAGTCTTCCAGGTCTTAAGTCTAGCCCAATCCTGAGCCTCCAGCTAAAGCAGTTTAGCCCGAAGCCTAATCCCAAACCCGTTTTCATCCCATCATGCTAACCCTCAAATTCTTCCTTCTCCCCATGCCACCTGGTCTGTATTCCCAGCAGGGTCCAGAGGGGCAGGTGCCTGCCTGCCTGCCTGGACTTGGAACTGATGAGTGGGCGAGGTGGGGAGAGCAGGAGGAGGGACATGCTCTATCATTAAACTTTTAAAAAAATAGAAACAGCCGCCAGTGTGCAGAGACAAGAAGCTGGAGACCCACAGCGCAAGCTGCCCATCAAAGAAGACCACAGCCTGGGTCAACCACTGCCATAGGTGAGCACCTCAGCTTCACAGGGGCACTGAGCGTGCTGGGCAAAGCGGGGTCAGGACACACGTGCCTACTAGGGATATGGTATCGACGGAGAGGTCTGGTAGACCCCGTGGGTCAGAGAGAAAGACCTGGGTCTAAATCCTGTCTTCCACCTCAACACTCAAATCCATACCCGAGGGACCTGTGAGGGTGAGATCAGCGAACGTGAGCACCGCGCTCTCTGCCCTACCTTCTTCATAAACGGTGAGCATGAGCAGCACTCTTGCTGGGCAGAGACGACGTCGAGACAAAGAGAGGGAGGAGCGTGATTCTCACCGCACCTTGGGGAAGTTCCCCTTTGCCCAGGAGCAGCAGAAATGGCAAGCACGACAGGACCAGGAAGATGCACCGCTTCCTGAGCATCGCCCCCGAGGGCAGCCGTCCTTTTCTGAGCTCACCGACTTCTCACGGAGGACCCGGCTCAGAGGAGCCCACACAGGGCCCAAGATGGGGGGGGGGGGGGGGGGGGGGGGGGGCGGGGGGAAGGGAAGAACCTGGCCAGCCCTGTCCCTGTTGCCTGCTGCACCATTCTTCACCCCGTGCTTCAGCCAAAGAAGTTCTGGGAGGAAATGTCAGGGCTCTCCACGGCCCAAATGTGGGGACATCAGAAGCCAGGGAAGCCTGGAGTAGCCACCAAGTCCCCTTTCCTGGCTGTGCCTGGAACCCCAAGGAGGAGTCAGCTAGGCATCGAGCCAGGCCCACCTCTACTTGTCAAGGCAGGCTTGGCCCCAGTAAAGTGACCAGATGTCCCGCTTTGGGCGAACAGTCCCAATTTTAAACAATTTTTCCCGCAGTGTTTTTTAAAAGTCCCGATTTTTGGAAAGAATGCATGACAAGCTAGGGAACAGCGGGAGAACGGGAAGGGAATATACTCCCTCTACCTCCCCCCCCCCACCGCCCCCCGCAGGAATGGTGTCCCACTTTAGCAATGTTCAAACCTGGCCGCTTTACAAGTGGGATGGAACAGACAGAGCTATGGCCACGAGCACCAGGAACGAAGGCTTCAGGCTCAACTGGCAAGTTACCGAGGCTGCGTGCTGCCTCAGGAGCAATCCAATTTCACAGAGTAAAGCTGCTCCATCGGCTTTCAAATGTGGGAATCTCGGTGGAAGCAGGTTACCAGGTCTTTTCTCCCCTGGAGCAGGTGGTGCAAATCACCAGCGGCTTTTGCCAGATGGCTAAATGCTTAATTATTGCACCATGAAGGGTTCTTTAGAACCTGGCAGCAGGTTCTGTGAAACTCAGCGAAAAGCCCCTTTTCTCCACATCTGGGCTGCGGCATGCTAGGAGGCCGAGGGTTGAGATGTGGCCTAGCGATCCCTAACTTTGCTTCTCAGAGGTCTCCCCTTTCTCACAGGACGTCCAAGAGGAAGGAGCCTCCTGAGTCTAGCTCTGTCCCCATCTGAAGCAGGAACCTGGCTGCTGGGTCCCAGACTGAGCGGGGCTGCAAGGAACCCAGTGGACACCAGAGGGCGGCATTGCCCCACGCCAGACTCCTCGGCCTAAACCTCTCTTGCCTAAAGGGCTTTCAGAAGTCCCTTCTGGCTGGTCTAGGGGGGTCTTGCAGTTCCCAGCTGGGGGCTCCAGAGCAGTGTGTAAGTTAGGCTCCCCTGAAACCAGGGGTCTCTCCCCAACCCAACATCCACACACCACTCTCAGTCCAGAAGCTAGGCCGTTTTCTCTCACTCACGCCCATCAGTATAAGCTTCACTTAGTCTGGCAAAGAGAAAGTGCCCCCAGAGAAGAACACAAGCTTGCGAAAGAATATGTCACTGTAGAGTCCCAACCACAGCCAGGCTCCACTGCCTCCCGCTAGCATTTTATTTCCCCCGCTCCAAGCAGCCAGCCTCCCATCTTCCAGGGTTTACAGGGCTAAGAGACTACAATGCAGTGAGATGCCCTGAAGCAAGAGGGGCTGGGGCCTTGGGGAGACCAACTCCTTCATCCCACAGTGTCCGAGGTCTTCTCTCAGGCCCCACCCCCACAGGCCCCAAGGGACCTGGAATTCTAAGCGCTTCACAGCTTGTTTGTGTTCCAGGCGGAACCTGCCCAGCCCAATTCTACTCCAAGTGCTGAGTCTGGCCCTTTCTCATTTCCCCCCTCCCTGCCCCAGACAATGCTCTAGGTAGGTGGCAGGCCACCCAGCCTGCCCTGAGAAGCCCTCGTAGGGGATGAAGGGGAAATCTGGGTCTTCACTTCCACCCTACCCCCCAGTCACCCGCTGGGTGAGCTTGGCCAAGCCTGTGGCCTCCTGGATACCAGTGTCCCTTTCTGTTCCTGGTACCCTCTACCAAAAAGAAAAGGCACTTGTCCCCATTTGCACCTTCCCTAGCTACTGGCTGCGGGGACCAGGAGCAGTCGGCCAAAGCGGGTACTCCTTCCCCCCACAGCACCAGGGTCAGGTCCTGGTGCCCCTGAACCCCCAGCTCTGCAGGGTCCCGAATTCTGTCATCCAACTGAATTCTGACACAGCCCACCCCACCCGTGGGAGGCCTGACCTTCAACACCGGGGGTAAGGAGGAAAAGCCCTGGGTTGACAGACAAAGGTGGCACGCAGGAGTGCCTGGTCCCCTGCAGGAGAGAGTCCCCAAAGATGATACTGGAAAGGCATGAGGATGTGGTTGAGACGGTCCAGGGCTGGATTCATACCCCGCCCACCCCATTACTTGGAAACAAAAAAGGGGCAGTTCGAGTCTGTGGGACAGGGTTGCCCTGAGTCAGAACGCACTTAGTGGCTGTGAGTTTGGTTTGTTTGTTTTTGCCATTTATTAGACATATATTGGTATATTGAACATTGCTTTAAAAATCTTTCTGATCCGGTTTCCTTCTGTATAAAATGAAGGCTGTGATACCTACTTTACACATTATGAAGCGATCCAATGGGTTAATTTTTGTCAATAGAACAATCTGTTTGGAAATGCTAAAAAATTCATCAACCTGATCATCACCAAATTCATCACCAACCTTCCAAGCCTGAAACTGGAAGGGGACAAGAGCCTTCAATAAATGGGGCCACGAGTCTTCAATTCCAAAGAGATGCCACATAGAGAGAGGGTCTTAGGCTTGAGGGAAGGTCGCCCTTGAAGGAATGGGGGAGGGGGTCTTGAAATGAGCGGCCCAGATTGAAGGCCCTTTCCAGGAAGTCCCTGAGGGCCACTGTCATCCAGGGTCTTCATCCCAAAGTCTCAGTGGATCAGCAAGTTGAGGCTGGGCCTGTCCAAATGACTGCCACAAACAGGGAAACCCAAGGACCTCAGCCCCAGTCTCCAACACCAGTGGCCCCGATTTCAGAGGGATGGATTTCCTTGTCCCCTGGGGAGATTCTAGGCCTTAGTCCCAGCTGAACTGACTAATGGCTGCGGCCTCTGTCCTGCCACATCTGGGGCTCCTGAGCACTGTGTCTCAGTGGGCCTGCCCTCATTTGGGGAGCTTTTCCCCTGGCCTAGGAGCACCACTGTGGTGTCTACTTTTTTCTAGGATGAACTCAATGCAGAAGCAGGATTTCCGGAGGTCCAAGATCCACGGGGCGGTCCGGGTGACCCCCTACCAGGCACCCACCTTGGCCTCACTACAACGGCTGCTGTGGGTCCACCGGGCTATGATATTGACACACATTGATGAGGTCTGGCCCAACCTCTTCCTGGGAGATGCGTAAGTAAGGCCCGTGGGGATGTGAGGACAGGCGCCTCGATTTAGAGCCCTTCCATGTTTGGGGGACCTCCCTCTACCTCTTTCCATATGTTTATCTCATGAGTCATGTTGCTCTTAGCTGTGAAGTACAGCATCCATTAAAAAAGTGCAGACGAGGAGTTGATGAATGGTGCCGCTGGGGCTCAGGGAGGCAGTGGGAGGCAGTGTGTGACGGAGAAGCCGTCTGAGGAGTAGGTGTCCAGGAACCTAGTTCCAAGCTCTGGCTACCCCAGGAATCTTCTGCCACCCCGAAGTATGATTCTTTTTTTTTTTTCTTCTCTTTTTTTGGGGGGCGTCACTGCTCTCCGGTGGTGGGAGTAGGAGGCCCAGCCGGGCCGCTGGATTTGAACCTCCAACCCAGTGGACCGCAGTCCCGGGCACAACCACTACGCCACCGGGGCTCAGCCCCCCAAGTATGGTTCTTAACTCTTCTCGTGCCCAGCTCCCCCCATCTCACGTTGTCGTCCAGCTCAAAAGACCGGTGGTTCTGTGAGTGCATGCCAGCCTGCACCTGCCTCGCAGCTCCGGACCCTTGCAGGCAGAGGCTGGATGAAGGCCTCCCCGCTGTGCAGGCAAAGCGCGCGCCCTCCCTGGGTGCCGTGCGCTCGCTCGCATCGCTCATGCCCCGAGGGCACTGCCTCGACTGTCTATTCCATGCTGGTGCTGAATTTGCGGAATTTGCTCTCTTTCAAGTTACTATCCTTGGATTATCAAAATCAGTCAGCACATTGAAAAAAACTTCTTTTACGTGCATAAGGTCAAGAAAGAGGACATTACTTGTACCTCCGACCCCCTTCCCTACTCTCCAAGCCTCCTCCCGACGCCCTGGCACTGAGCCCTCAGGGATGCCCTCCTGACTGCAGAGGCCATCGGCTTCTCCTTCCTCTCTGTGGCCTCAGGACCCAAGAACCGGACGCTCTACGCCAAACGGAGACTTGAGTCCTTGTCCCTAAACGCTTTCTTAGAACTTATGGATTTTAGAAAATACCGCATGTTTTTAGAAGATATAGAGCGATATATTGTGAGCATAACACAAGGTGCTTCCTCACATACAGATAATTCATAATAAAATCCTTGGGAACTTTAAAAAATATGCCTACACAGATAGGCCTTTATAAATGGTGTTACTTTGTGAAGTTTTTTGATAGTCTACTTTCCACAGAAAGCATTTTTCAGGGACTCACATGACATAATCTGCCCCACAACACGTGCAGCCACCGCTGCCAGTGCCACGAGGAGCACCACAGTGCAGTGGTGGCATAGTGTCTTCTCACTTACAGCTCCACTTTAAAGCAAATGTGCAGTCTTCCGGGGTTTTCCCCTGTTAATTTTTCACGATTGTCACTAGATTCATATGTGCCAGTGGTACATCTTGGATTGTTTGCTTAGTTAAGTTCCTATAAGGAGAATTTCTGCAGCAATATGCACACACTTAATTTATCTATATCTACCTATCATCTATCTAATAGTTAAGTTCCTATAAGGAGAATTTCTGCAGCAATATGCACACACTTAATTTATCTATATCTACCTATCATCTATCTATCTAATAGTTAAGTTCCTATAAGGAGAATTTCTGCAGCAATATGTACACACTTCATTTATCTATCTATCCATCCATCCATCCATCCATCCACCCACCCACCCACCCACTCATTTATTTACACACGCACAAACATGTGGCCAAACTGCTCTCCAGAAAAGTTGCCCTGAGCTCCGCGTCATCTTGAACTTGAAGAAGCCCGTTCGCCCAGGTCAATCCCCTGGTTCTATGCCCTGTCCAGATGGGGGGTGAGGAGGGCGAGGAAGCCAGTTCCCACTCAGCCCGAGCCAAAACTGACCTCTTCCCTCCTCCTGCGCTGTCTCTTCCAGGTACGCAGCCCGGGATAAAAACAAGTTGTCCCAGCTGGGCATCACCCATATCGTGAACGCTGCAGCGGGCAAGTTTCAAGTGGACACAGGCGCCAAGTTCTACAGAGGCATGGCTGTGGAGTACTATGGCATCGAGGCGGAAGACAACCCCTTCTTTGACCTCAGTATCTACTTTTGGCCTGTTGCTCGCTATATCCAGACGGCCCTCAGTGTGCCCCAAGGTGAGCTGCCAGGGAAGGCACTGGGGTAGGGTGGGATGGGACTGCTGGGGAGTGTCTTTCTAGTGGCACCGATGGGTAAGATGCCAAGAGTCACACACCTTTTCAGCAACCCTCTGAACCCTTGGGAAAAATAGCCACTAACGTTTCAACCCCTGTAGTGACCACCTAGAAGCCAGCAGTCACAGACATATATGCAACTAAGTTCCCATGTGGCCATCAATGTAATCATTCACACTCGTGATTGGGCTGCAGGTAGAAGATCGACTAAAAGACGCTGGGGCACACCCGTCTAAGGGGAGGCGTTAACACAGGGCTGCAGGGTTACGAGAGAGTCGGTGTAGGGTAGAAAGTGGAGAGAAGGTAAATGGACATCCCCTGTTACTTGATGCAAATCCAGAAGATCCTGAGAATATAGCCCAGAGCCGCAGAGGAGATAGAGGAAGCAGTTTCCATGAAGGAAAGGGAATCGCAGGTGCTAACTGTAGACTTGTTATTAACTTGCTGTCTGACCATGAACAGTCCCTTCAGTTCTCTGGGCCTCTGGGGTCCCAAGATGCTGTGATGGGTGATGAGCAGAGGTGTCTCTGATTCCCAAAGGGATGGGTGGTATGAGAGAGGTAGCTGATGCCAGCTTGGGTTTCCCTACAGGCCGAGTGCTGGTCCACTGTGCCATGGGGGTTAGTCGCTCTGCCACGCTGGTCCTGGCTTTCCTGATGATCTACGAGAAGATGTCCCTGGTGGAGGCCATCAAGGCGGTGCAGGCCCATCGTGATATCTGCCCCAACACAGGCTTCCTCCGACAGCTCCAGCTTCTGGATAACCGACTGTGGCGGGACACAGGGCGTCTTTGACCTTGACAACCAGCCAGGAACTCTGACCCTCTGGCCAGCATTGGCTCAATCCAACTATCCTGACCCTGGGGACAGCAGCCTTCATTGTTTCCCCAGATCTTAGGGACCTAACCAGCAAGTGAGGGCTTCCAGGAAACAGAGGCAGGGCTACCGGGTGGGAACCTTTAGGTAAGAGATTTCCCTGACCCAATTCAGAGATTCTTTATGCAGAAGAGAGTAAAGTCTGTCTCTATAATAAAGGATTCATCATACTAAAGACAGAAGATCTGGTGGTGGTTTGTGGGGGAATGAATGGCTTTTTCCCAGAAGAGCTCAGTGAGTGATGTTGAGAACGTGGTGGTTAGGGTTAGGTATTATGTTCTAACTCATAGTGAGTGACCCTATGTTCAAGAGAACTGTCTGGTCCTGCACCATCTTCAAAAGTGATCTGTTTGAGCCCATGGGTGCAGCCCCTGTGTCAGTCCATCTGTGTGTGTGTGTGTGTGTGTGTGTGTGAGAGAGAGAGAGAGAGTGAGAGAGAGAGAGAGAGTCCATCTCTTCTTCTTTTTCACTGCTCCTCTACTTTAACCTCCATGTCCTTCTCCAGGGACTGGTCTCTCCTGAGACCATGTCGAAAGTACATGAGGCAAAGTCTTACCATCCATGCTTCTACGGAGCGTCCTGGCTTTATTTCTCTCTGGATCGATTTGTTTGTTGTTTGGACAGTGCACTGTACTTTCAGCATTCTTTGCCAGCACCATAACTCAAAGCATCAAATGTGCTTCGGTCTTCCTTATAAAATGTCCGTCTTGGGGCTGAGCCCCGGTGGCTTAAGTGACTGAGTGCGGGACTGCGGCCCGTGGGCTTGGCGGTTCAAATCCAGCGGCGGCTCTCAGGAGCAGCACTGGGTAGTGCCCACGACCACCAGAGGGCAGTGATGCCCCCCCCCAAAATAAAAGAAAAGTAAAGTAAAGTAAAATGTCCATCTTTCACATGCATAGGAAGCTATTGAAAATACTATCACTTGGGCCAGGTCCACGGTCATCCTCAAAGGAACCTCCTTGGGTGTTAACTTGGGTGGAAGGGGAACCATTATACAAAAAGACAGCAGTGTAGGACAAAAATAGCAGCAGAGCAGGACAGTGGAAAGGTTGCAAGCATTCAAGGCAGCAGGGGCAAATGCCTGGACCCATGCAGTCCTGCACTGGTGGTGACCACGCGGCAGAGGCTTAGATGGAGGTGTAGGCTGCACAGGTGCTGGAGGAAGAGTGCGAATATACCCGCAAATATAGAGAGAGGTGACAGAGGACCGCGCTCCAAGTGTTTCCTTCTTTGCTGCCTACATCTCCGTGAGTGTGGTGGAGCACAGAAAAGCCAGTGATGAGAGCTTCTTAGATATGATCAAACTCCGGAGGGAGTGAGTCACTGGTCCTGGGGGATCCATAGCGTGATTTGGGGGCTACCAGGGTCTAGGGTCATAACATGGTTCAAAAAGACAGTGTTCTATATCCTCTTTGAGTGTGTAACAACGGGGTCTTCGATGCTCATGTGCCGCCGAAGGTGCAGCCGTTGGTCTCTCCCCATCCAGAGGAAAGGAGAGCGATGAAAATCAGAAGAACTGTGGACATCTTCGTCAGTGGCCCAGTGGATCATGCAGACATCAGTCTCCATGACCCTGGGATCAGAAGGACTGTAGTGCCCAGCTACCACAGAAAAAGATTATACTGTAGTGCCCAGCTACCACAGAAAAAGATTATAGGGGGTGCTGAGCCCTGGTGGCATAGTGGTTGTGTGCGGGACTGCGGGCCACTGGGTTGGCTGTTCAAATCCAGCAGCAGCTCTCCAGGAGCAAGGCTGGCCCTCCTACTCTCACCACAGAGCAGTGATGCCTCCCCCCCACACACAAAAAGATTATATGAGGTGTACCCCCCAACACTGGAATTTTTTTCCAAAGCTATGTATTTAATTCTCTTTTTTTTGTTTTCTTTTGTTGTGTTTTTGTGTTTTTTGGGGGGACATCACTGCCTCTGGTGGTCATGGGAGATACCCAGTGCTGCTGCTGAGAGCCGCTACTGGATTTGAACTGCCAAGCCCACGGGCTGCAGTCCCGCACTCAACCACTTACGCCACCAGGGCTCAACCCTTAATTCTCTTTTTACAAAACAACTTTATCTCCTTCACCTAACACACACACACACACACACACACACACACACACACACACACACCTGAATAAAAGATCAATGCTGCACCAGCCTCTCTGTGACCACCGAAACAAAGTACTCTGTGTACACAAATAGCATCTCTTGGGTGCAATCAATCTCTTACTTATTTTATTTTCCAAAGAGTCAACTAAAATTATAGACACCTATAAAACAAGAACATTAAATATAAGGAGGGTGGTTTGGGAGGAGACATTTATACCAGAAAACTCTGACAAATGATGGTTTTCTGAAGGGATAAGACTTAGCTCTCAATTTTTTAATTTTCATACTCTATTAAAATAAAGCAAACAGAAAACTCCTACGCCCCTCGTCTTTAAATTGTACATATCCCAAGACATTTGGGAGAAATGACTGGGTTGCTTTCCTTCTGCATCTCTGGTTGCTCCTCCGGTGTTGGATGGCAAACCACAAGGCCAGCAGTTCAAACCTACCAGTTGCTTCATGGGCAAAGGAGGAAGTGATGTGTCCCCATAAAGAATTATAGCTCCTTGGGCTGAGCCCCGGTGGCGTAGTGGTTGTGCGCGGGACTGCGGCCCACTGGGAGGGAGGTTCAATTCCAGCAGTGGGGCTAGGCCTCCTACTCCCACCACCAGTGTGCAGTGATGTCTGCCCCCCCCAAAAAAAATAAAAAGAATTATAGCTCCTTATCATCAAACAAGCAGCCACTGAGGGAGGATCAACTAAGTCCAAAAGGAGGAAGCATACCAACATATGTGACCCAAGGATTGTACATATATAATCCAAATCCAAGGGAGGGAATGATAGCTGTGTTAGTCTGGGTCAAGGGACCAGAAAACAAATTACATTGAAAGTAATAATATATTTTTTACTCCTGCCCTTACATATACTTACAAATGGTGACGCTCTAATGAGTATGAATTATAAGAATACTGCGCAACTATGTTTTAAAGAGGGAGGGTATAGGAGTGATAGAACACAGAGGAATAACACTACCAGCCCAAAGAGCAGCTGGATGCCACACCTTGCCTTGGGGATCAGGGCTGTGTGGTGCAGAGGTCTTTTAAGCAGTTGGGGACAGTGCCTGGGAGTATGGCGTTTTATTACCTTGTGGGGTGTCAGAGTATAGTTGAGATCCGGGCAAGGGGAATGATTTTGGTGTCTGGTATGGCTGTGAGTCCTGTACTCGGTGATTTAATTTCATCATCTTGAGAGAATAGACCTCTGGTGGATCAGGTCTGATGGGATCAGGTTCGCTCTTTTCAGATGGTGGGAGTGACCAAGCGGGGATGGGGCCATGGGGTCTGTACCTTCCACCCACTTAGGTTGCCCAGGAGGGGGCAGGTGGCTTATGTGAGAGGTTCGAGGTACTGACTAGGGGCTAGAGCAGTGGATCTCAACTGTCCTCATGTCACGACCCTTTCATACAGTTCCTCATGTTGTGGTGACCCCCCCCCCCAACCATAAAATTATTTTCGTTCCTACTTCATGTCATTTTGCTACTCTTATGAATCAGGCAACCCCTGTGAAGGGGTCATTCCACCCCCAAAGGGGTCGCAACCCACAGGTTGAGAACCCACTGGGCTAGAGTCATGGGATAGCTAGTGGATAGCTAGGTATGTGCTGTGATTGACATCTGGGCCCATAGGCTCCCGATCTCTGTCTCAAGCCCAAACTCCCTGCCTGTGCTTGGTAAAACCACTTGTTTTGTTATGCTCATACTGATGGAGCCAGGTGTACCTTAGCCGCCACCCAAAAGACGTTCTAAGGAGAGAAAAAGAAAGGGTGGGGCTGCTGTGGTGGAAGACCTTTTGAATGACTGTGTTCTGCAAGCTTTGGGGGCTGTTGGGATGTCCTAAGATTGGTGGGGGGTGGGGGGTGGGAATTGCTGTGCTGAGCTGTACCTCAGGGAGGTGGATTAGAGTTGGTTTGGAGCTCATTGGGCTCATGTGAAGAGTTGGTCTATTACCAATGACACCCACTCCAGGCTGCCTTATCTGCACGAGTCACTCTTTTCGGCTGACAGGAGTGACCATGTAGGGGTAGAGGAATGAAGTCTACCTGCCACCTACCTAAGTGGGCGAGGGGGAGGAAGAAAGCCTATCCAGAGAGCGACTTGAGGGGCTAAGCAGGGGCTGGAGTCAGCTAATGAATCACGCGGTATGTGATCCGGGAGCCACCTCTGTGCCCTAAAGCTTTCAGCTCTAATTATGATCTCCATTTTGACACATCTGAAAGTGCTAGCGATTTTTAATTTTTTTCAACCAAAGGGGAAATACACATGGATGTAGTCTTCAGTGAATCCCTTATGAACATAGACTACGGATGTGAATAGCCTTGCTATCAGACAGAATGCGGTGGAGAGTGGAATATGACAGCTATAACTGAATACAGTATCATCTGATCTCCCTTTTGATCCATTTTACAACTGTCCTGATAGGTAGATAGCGCGGAGAAAAGGGGGTCCAGTATGCATTTTTGGAGGTTCCAGCTATCAGTCAGGAAAGGATGGTACGCTGAGCTTGCTCGAAGGGCCAGGCTTCCGGCCAGAAATGCTGCAGCTAGGCCAGGTGCACCTGGGCCTGGTGAACTCAATTCAGCCAATGGGGTCGCCCAGCGTCATCAACCATGCCTGCCCGCCAGAAGACTGACAAGGCAGGAGCGTGCAGTCAATTGGGTCCTTTTTCCAGCAGCTTGCCGCCAGACAGATGGGGGTGAGGGATCTCGTGGGTGCCTGTGTGAACCTGAAACTTCTTTTAACATTTCCTAAAACTCACTTGGATCACAAACCAGGCTTCGGCTTAAATTCTTTCTTGCGCTGAGCCAAGGGCCGCCGAGATACAGATCTCTCCCCGAGAAATCGAACGACTCTGGTTGTTCGTATTTTCTCTTTTGTCACCCACTGGGGTTTTCTTTACTTCATTTTGTAATTGTTTTAGCCCTTTTGTCTCTTTGTTTTGTGTTTTTATATGTTCTGCGGTATATGAAATGCAGGATGGTTGAGTCTACTGGTTCCTTGGGGGTGTGGCAGGGGAGATTGGGGGGAAATGGGGAGCTAATAGCAAGGAGTACAAGAAAAAGGAAAACGTTCTAAAATGGTGAGTATGATTGTATAACACTTTTTGATATGACGGAGCTATTGAATTGTATGATGTTTGGATTATATCCAAATTAGACTTTTGAAAAAAGGAATAGCCTTGACACCCCCAAATAGGGTCATTATGAGTCAACATTCACTCAATGATAGTGAGACTCGTGCGTGCGTGTGTTTCTGTGGCTCTGGCTCAAAGAAGCGCTGAAGGTTCTGTGGGTTCACCTTGGGCTACAAACTGCAAGACCTGTAGTTCAAACCGACCAGATGCTCCACGGAAAAAAGGTGAGGCTACCTGCTCCCGTAATGATTTTACACTCTTGGGAACCCACGGGAGTAGTTCTAGTTTGTTCTATAAGACGTTGCGAGGGCTGAGCCCCGGTGGCGTAGTGGTTGTGCGGCCCACTGGGATGGAGGTTCAATTCCAGCAGCGGCTCCATAGGAGCAAAGCCTGGGCCTCCTACTCCCACCACCAGAGGGCAGTGATGCCCCCCCCCCAAAAAAAAAAAAAAGATGATGAGGAGTCAACTTGATGGCAATGGGTTGGGTTTCTCTGGCTGACACTTAAATATAGAAAACATTCAGGGCTCTGTCCTTTGCCTCCTCTGTTATTTTTGTTCTCTGGGGATCCTCTTGTTCCCACAAATTTGGTTACCATAGATAGGTTGATGATACCTGGGCCAATATCACTGACCCAATTCTTGCCTGAGCTTAAAACCTCCATTTAACTATTGTGATGAACCTCCACATTTAACTTTTCTTTAATCCCGACTCAGACTCACTCCTTTTCCTTACTCCATATTTCAGTGAGGGGTTTCCATAAGTCAGTAATGGATATCATTCAGGCCCCTGCCCCTCATCCACTTAGCCTATCAATTCTACTTCCTCAATATTGCTCAAGTATGCTGATGTCACTTCATCTTTGTTCAAGCATCCCTCCTCTCTGGACTGGATCTTGTTCTGCCAAAGGATGCCTCTCCCTCCAGCTTAAGCCTTTCCAATTTCCAGGAAGACACCTAAAAATATCAAAATCTGATTACCGTATATACTC
The DNA here is from genome assembly GCA_004026705.1 of Nesogale talazaci. NCBI lineage: Eukaryota > Metazoa > Chordata > Mammalia > Afrosoricida > Tenrecidae > Nesogale > Nesogale talazaci. The sequence goes on along the minus strand of PVJH01027505.1, from coordinate 5,221 downwards.
TATTATTAATTGAGTTTTTGGCACACTTTTAATGCAGTTTTTGTGGTAAAATCAGGTACCTTGGCTGATATTCACGTCAACATATTCGAGTATATACGGTATGTTACCCATGCACTTAAGCCCCACTGAGTGCAAACTCCTTGACAAAATATAAAGATGTGTCATTATCAGAGACAGACCACCTATGTACATCTGTATCTCATCATTCCACTCCTATACTACTACTCAAATAAGACATGGTGAATCCCTTTTTAGTTCCCAGAATGATGTCTTGTCTCTGGGGCACTTTGAAACCACCAGCCACCCCACAGGAAAAAGATGGGACTTTGTATTGCTGTAAGTGGTTCAGTCTTGGAAACTCAAAGGGGTTGGTTCTACTTTATTCTATAAGGTCCCTTTGTGTTGGTATCAACTTGGTGGTGGTGAATTTTGGTTTGTTTTGGTCACCCACTGGGCCTCTGTTGGCCTCTTTCACCTCTGATCTTGCCAGTCAAGGCCTTTCCTCATCCCCAAGTGACACCGTTTCTCTCTCTGTGTACACACACACACACACACACACACACACACACACACACAGACAGTTCCAGAATGCAGGTATTTGAATGTTGTATAGTCAACTGCCTTGGCATCTCTTAGGGCCAGACTTATCAGGTAAGACACAGCAACGATAAAAACAATAACTAGAAAAAGATGACCCCTCAGGATGCACCAACAGGCAGAACCAGTCCTGGATAACCAGTTTAGTGAAGAAAAAGGTGTCCCTTCCACCCATTCCTCCTAAGAAAGACAACCCCCAAGCCAATCAAGCACTGGCTGGATTTTGGCTCTAATCATCTCTTCCACAATTCATGAAGTGCACAAATGTGTGCTGTGGTGCCTGACAGGTTGGAATTAAAATACCCGTTTTACTTGTGAACAATGAGATTCAGAGATGAGAGGAGGCTATCACCTAGTTGGCTGGGATCTGGCTTCAAGGGGCAGGTACTGCCCACTCACATTCCTGTAAGCTCTCTAAAGCATCTGAAGTGAGCACATGGTAACAGCGTGGTCAGGGTCTAACTCAACCAGGCAGGACCCTTCTCTACTCTGTAGATGAAAAGCTGTTCATACATGGTCCAAGGCAGATTGCTTATCCGCAAGTCTCTTGGAACCCCCTTCACCTATAACAGCAACTCGGCCCCTGTTGCCATTTCTTGCTCTGCACTGTCAGCAAGACCCAAAACAGTAACTCAAGAAGTCTGTCTCTAAATCGTCAGCTTGGCATACGAATGTGGGCAGCCTGCCCCCGCCAGCAGGGGTAGTTCTGAGGCTAGGACAGAGCCACACCCTGGACTTGGGGCTTGGATTTCAGTGAATCACTGTCTTCGGTTTCTGTGAGTCAGGGTCAGTCTGGGGCTACAGCAGGATGGGAACAAGGACGCCTTGTGAGGAGGTAAGTGGTTTGAGGACAAACGCTCACCAGTGTACCAAAGAATCAGGCTGAATGAACTCCAGGCTGGCACTTCCTGGAGGAGGCCTTCCTGCCTGCTCATCCTACGTCTTGTACGTCTGTGATGATGCCTTTCTCCAGAAGAGGAAGGCTTGGTTAAGAGCATGACTTTGGATCTAGACTCTGTGGGCTCAGATTTTATCTCTGACCCATACTGGATATGATCTCAGTTAATCCTCCTGTACCTTCATTTTCCTACTTATAACATGGGAGTAATAATATCAAACACACAAGGCGATTATAAAGATTAAGTAGGGGTATATAGAAATTGCTCTGAATAATATATGGTTAGGATGATTGGTTAATATCATACTACCTGGTACAGGGACCTTGAAATCACCTAATACATAGGTTAACAATTGGCATCATTTCAATGTGTTGAATGAATGGATGAATGATTAAAAATCAGTTGACCTGGGAGACAAAAGGACAACAAGTGAACTAAAATCATTGGAAGGAAGATCATGGGATGCCTAATGGGGTCAAGGACAATATGACAGTGACGAATTACTAAACCCGAATGAAGGCTGAACATGATGGTGGGTCAAAAGGGAAGTAAAAAAGAAATAGGGAGGGCTGAACCCCGGTGGCATACTGGTTGTGCACGGGACTGCGGCCCACTGGGATGGGGGTTCAATTCCAGCTCACAGGAGCAAAGGCTGGGCCTCCTACTCCCACCACCAGAGGGCAGTGATGCCCCAGAAAAAACAAAAAATCAAAAAAATTAAAAAAAATAGGGAAAAGAACCAGGAGGCAAAGGACATTTATAGAAGCCTAAAAATATAGGCGCGTATATATGTAAATATATATAATAAGAGAGAATAGAACTATGTGCTCATATCTATATGATAAAAATTAAGATTGCAGGGGCTGAGCCCTGGTGGCATAGTGGTTGTGTGTGGGACTGCGGCCCCCTGGGTTGACAATTCAAATCCAGCAGCAGCTCTCCAGGAGCAAGACTGGGCCTCCTACTCCCACCAGAGGGCAGTGATGCAAAAAAAAATTAAGGTTGCAGATGGACATTGGGCCTCAACTAAAGTACTTCCTTAACGCAAGATCACTTTGTTCTAACAATCTGACATTCTGTGATGCTCACCTTCCCAACACAATCACTGAAGACAAAATGGATGCATCAGCAAATGTGGTAGAGAAAGATGATGGTGCCCAGCTATCAAAAGATAGAGCATCTGAGGACTAACAGGTTTGAAAATAAACAAGATAAACACACACACACACACACACACACACACACACACACACACACACACATAGGCACACCAGAACCGACAACTGCTTTCTCTTTGTCCAACTGAGTTGCTCACTATAGAAGTAAAGTCTAGGGTATACAAAAGCACGAGTTGATAACCTCTCTGGCCACCAAAAAGTTGTGGGAAGTTAGGGATGACCCAGCTCTGCTGATCTGTGTTGCTGGACTTGCAGTTTATCCAAACACCAAAAGAATACAGGGTGTGAGAAGACAGACAACCACACAAGTAAAAAATGCTGCTTTTTATCAAATCCTCTTCCTGAAGCTGACATTTGTGGTTACTAAGAAGAAAAAGACAAAGACAAGAAGAGGAGAAAAAAACTGCAAAAGAAAGAGCCCAACTTGTCCTCTCACTGAAGAGGCGCTTTAACCCCCAAGCTGCTGTTCAGAGTAAGTGTTTTTGCCAAAGTTGAATGTCAAGGCCAGAGCCAAGTGGTAGATTGGAGCCTCCACTGGTGCCCACCCAGGTGCAAGTCTGTGGGTCTGTCTGTGCCCCGTCTGGGCTTCCTGGCACCACAGAGAATTCGGTATTATTCAATCTCTCATTTCTTCCCACCTCTTTTGCCCCCATGCTGTGAGGCAGTTGTGTCAACCACCCTTCTTTTATATTTTTAATTTAATTTAATATACAATTTATTTGAATTCAATATAATTTATAATTTTTGGATTTTCTTTATTTCACTCATTATATAATTTTTACTTTAAATTTAATTTCATTTTTATTTATTCCATTTATTTTAATGTAATTTAATTTACTTAATTTCTTTTAAATTTTATTTTATACATGTTTTCTTTTGTCCCCGAGGACAATACTGGAGACACATTGTGGGGAGTGATTCCAGTCTGGACAAACCAAGAAGGGAACTTAACGGATCAGCAGTAGGAGCAAAACAATACCACAAAGCCCCTGAGGAACCCCATAAATAGGCTTCAGGCTAGGAGGGGCAGTTCCCGGAAACCCCTAGGACTGCTGGGAAGATAGAAAGATCAGTGGGCAGACCTGGATTTATGTTTGCTTTTTCTTTTGCTATTTATTTATTTATTTAATTTCCTCCATTTTTTAAAAACCTTTTGTCATTTTTTTTCTGTTTTCTATCCATTATTGTTGCCTACCTATAAAAGATAGGCATGGGAAGCAAGCCTGAGGAAAAAGCCTTGGTACCATCAGTTCCAGAGGGGACGCAGGGGAAGGGAGCAGTGAACAAACAACACCATAGACAGGGGAATAACTAGGGAATTAAAATCAACAACGTGGAGGATGTAGAGATCCTGGGGGTGCTGGAGCAATAGCAGTCTAGCTGAGAAGAATTACCAAGAGGCAGAAGCAAGGTGAATGTGATGGTGGAGCAGGAGGAAGGTAAAAGGAAACAGGAGAGTTCTGGAGAGAGGTATGAACATGGGTGTGCACATATGTAAATACATTAATTCATAAAAATAAAGATATTGGCCTGTGTACATATATTTACATGGAAATATAATGAGGTAGTGGATGGACTTTGGGTCTCTGCTTAAACCTTCCCTCAATGCAAGAACACTTTGTTCTAACAACGTGGCATTCTGTGATGCTCACCCTCCTAGTATGTATGTTGCTGAAGATAAAATGCATGCATAAGCAAATGTGAAGAAAGCTGATGGTGCCCAGCTATCAAAAGATATAGTGTCTGCTGTCTTAAAGGATTGATATTACACAAGCAGCCATCCAGTAGAGAAGCAACAGGCCCACGTGGAAGAAGCACATTAGCCTATGAGATCATGCGGTGTTGACAGGATCAGGTAACAGGCATCAGAAGATTCAAAACAGACAAATGAAGAAACAAACCAAAAAGCACATACTGTTGAGAACAAGGGGAAGCAGGGACCCCAAACCCACCTATAGGCAATGAGACATGCCCTCACAGAAGGATTACAAAGAAGGGATGAATCAACCAGTTCCTTGAGGCTTCTTCACCCCACACTATCATGACCCCAGTCCTGCCTTTCACTTTGGGCTAGACCGGTGCTTGTACACATATAGCTAAGAGTTCATGAAACTTGGAATCCAGGTCAGATAACCCTCTCAGGAACAGAAATGGGAGTATCGATACCAGGAAGGTTGGGGGAAGGAGGGGAGAAAAGGGCAGCCGATCATAATGACTGACACATAGCCACACACACCCCTAGGGAGAGGAACAACAGAAACCATGGGGGAATACAGACAGTGGTTGGTGTAAGATATTATAGTTTATAGTTTATCGAGCGTCAAGGAGCAGAGGGGGAGGGGGAGGGAAGAAAAAAAGAGGAGCTGGTGTCAAGGGCCACCTTTTTTTAGAGTACCTTCCCTTCCCCATGGAAGAGGAGGGAGGAGTGCAATCATCCTTTGGGTCTATTATATCAGATCCCGAGTATTCTTCCTTTTACCAGATGGGTACGGGGAGCAGGGGGTGACCCACCTCTCTCTTGTTTAGGTGCTCCAAAGATGGTTCTGT
>PVJH01027504.1:0-28579 GCA_004026705.1 Nesogale talazaci | reverse complement strand
CTGCAGCTTTTGAGAGACAGTCCCAGTAGGTGAAGGGGGAGTCATGGGTGAGGACCTGGTGTGTGCAGGGCCTGCCTCCTCCCTGCTCCTGTCTCTGTCACCACTGCCCCTGCTCCTGTCTCTGTCACCACTGCACGTGGATGTGTCCCCACGCAGTCAGATCCTAACCCCTACTCCTTCCGAGAGGTGAGATGGTAGTTACTGAATTGGGTTACTAACCCAAAGGTCACCTGTTTGAATCCACCAACAGCCACAAAGAAGAAGGAGGAGGCTGTTAGCTCTGGGAGACCTGGGACAGCCTGAGGGACCTGGGGCATTTCTCCTCTGTCCAGGGGGATAATGGGCAAAGTCAGCGTCAAGGCGATGGTATTGGGTTATGTAACTGTGGAAGTCTGAACCCCCATTCCTTCAAGGAAGGGACCCTGGTGGGGCAGCAGGTTAAGTGCCAGTTGCTAGGGGGAAGGAAAGGGGCTCAAACCCAACTGTTCCAAGGAAGAAAGAGGTGGCTGACTGCTGTCACAGAGATCTGCTTCCCTGGACAACCTGTGGGGCAGTTCTGCTGGTCCAGTGGGTCTCAACTTTCCTCATGCCAGGACTCTTCAATACAATTTTTCGTGTGGTGGTGACCTCCCAATCATAAAATTATTTTTGTTGCTACTTCATCACTGTCATCTCGCTATGATTATGCATTGGGTGACCCCCGGGAAAGGGTTGTTCAATCCCCAAAGGGGTCAGGACCCACAGGTTGAGAACCACTGTGCTGGTCTCTATGGGACTGCTATGAATTGCCCTCAACTCAACAGCAATGGATGTCTTTTCTTCTCCAACTCCTTAATCTCCAACCCTCTTTCAAATCGGAGTCTTTTACATCGTTGTGTTGTGAAGCCAATGGAGCATCAGAACAGGGTTGATCCTAACTTTAACCACACTGCACACAGACATCAGGACCAGTGGGGAGAAACTGATACCAGGGCACATGAGTTCCCAGGGCTGTGGGCCAGCAAGGAAGCAGTGTGAGTCTGATGGACACCCCCAGAATGGAGGGCACTCATCTGTCTAGTCTGTGAAGCTACCAGCATGCAGTGATTGCTTCACTGCAGCCCTGGGGGAGCTGACAGCATCCTGTTTCCTAACACCCCCTCAGGAGGAGAAGGCGGAGGCAGCCAGGACCTCGTGGTTGCCAGTGATGGGACAATCCTGGAGGCAGGAAAGAGCGCTCAGACCAGGACCGAGACAGGCATGTCCGTAAGCCCCCTGCCGATCACTGGGGGACTTTCCAAGCCAAAGTCACAATTGGACTAGCCCCGCAGACTTTTCCCTCCACCCCAGCAACATGGGAGACCTCCAGCCACACAGGAAGGTAGGTTTGGTTGAAGGAGAGAACTCAGCATTCCATGCCCTGGGCTCCTGCTTCCTGCTCTAGTGCCAGCCAGGAGGCAGGGACCCTACCGGTTGTGCCCAGTGGACCCCGGGTGTGTGTGGCATCTGCCCAACGGGTCCGCCGCTGGCTGCTGGTCAGGAAGCTGATATACTGCTCAGTGACAGTTGGCAAGCTCATTGCCTCCCTCCCGCATGAGGGAGCCCGGGGCCTCCGGCTGGGCTGGAAGAGCCAGTTGGTGCCCCATCTGCCAGGGAGGGCATGTAACTCTGTGTGCGCCACTTTGTTAAGGAGGAAACTCGTGGGATGCTGGGTCTCCTCTCCCTCACGAGATGCCCCTGAGCCCCAGAGGAACAGATGGCACTGACGGACATGGGAGCCACCCTGAATCCGTCTCTTGGTTTCCTGACCGCAAATCCCACCACCATCCTGCCAATTCCAACTTGTTGGCTCCCCGGCAACACACAGTAGGACTGCTCTTGGTTTCAAGGCTGTGCGTTTCAATGGGAATGGGAAGTCTTGTGTTTCTCCCTCTGTCCTGACATGGGCACACAGAGCTTTAGGAGATGGACCACGGACAGGTTGTCATCTGCGGAGGGGAAGGGGGGAAAGATGGGCCAGGAGACGCGCATAGTTTCCCTTTCCTTCGGGACAGTGCACCCTGGTGATACTGTGGATATCCCTGTCACCCATTTCCCACTTCTGGACTGCTGCCTGGATGCTGACTGCTAAGTAGACTTTGGTACCAAGTGTCTCAGACCTGTGAGGTCCATGTATGTGCCCTATGTGGGGACTTAAGCACCATGTAGGGACTGGGGATCCCCTGTACATGTGCCCAGTGTGGAGACACAGGAAGGCCTGTGTATGTGCCTGGTGTGAGGACCTAGGGGTCCTCTGTGTATATGTCTGGTGTGGGGACCCCTGTGTATGTGTCCAGTATAGGTATTTGGGGGTCCCTGTATATGTACCCAGTGTGGAGAGACATGGGTGCCCCAGTGAGGACACAAGGACATCTGGCTGTGCCCCACCTATACAAAGTTACACAGTCTCTTCACATCAAGAGGCAGGGCCACAGAGAAGCCCCAGGACGGGTGAGGCCTGCAGTCAGGGAGGCCTCCTGCCCCCATTCACATCAGGGATGTACGTGGAGCAGTTCTGACTAAGGTGTGATTGGTGCCAAGGAAGCAGGTCCAGGCTGGCAGCCTCCCTGTGTTCCAGAGCAGTAGCCACATCTGTGCCTTCACCGTTGTGCCCACACCCTGGCCTGATTCATCCCTGACAAGGGTATAGGAGGAGCTCAGGGAGAGGAGGGATGGGACCTGGGAGGGAAGCAAGCCTAGGGTGTCTGCTGTGCCCCAGATTGGCTCCCTTTCCAAATCCTGCCTGGTGTCTTCATTGGATTTCTCTGCAGAAGCAAAGAGAATGGCACAGAGAGACATCTTTTGAAAAATGGATCACAACAGCATGGGGGCTGGGAATGCCCAAAGCTGTGGGTCCAGCTGCAGACTGGACATCTCTGCAGGGCCATGGAGTTGTGGGGACTTCTGCGGGCTTAAGTCCCAGAAGCCCCAGGTCAGGGGATGATCAGGGTGCAAGGTTGAGAAAGAATTTTGCCAGAACATCCCTGTGTATCCTGCTGTCAGGCCATGCCCCAGGGGAACTGCCCTGTGAGGGACTGGCTGCTCACACAGGTTGGAAAGTGCAAAGTGGTTACTGCATTAAGCAGAATTCTGTAGAGAAATGAAGCCAGGGCGCTTATGATTTTATAAAGAAGAGGATAGGTTTATACAGCAAGAAGGACTACGACAGCTAATTAGTTCACACAGCATTACAGAGGGCTCAGTTCAACTCACTTCTGTGAAACAGTTAATACACTGGAGGCCCTTCAACTCACATGGGCTGCCAGGTCCATGGTCAAGGAAGCAGACAGAGAGTCTTCCCCGGGCCAAGGCAAGCAGAGTCTGCCCTCGGGCAACACGCAGCAGGTGGGTCACCAACAGTTAGTAGCTCATTAGCTTAGCAAAGCAGGCCTGGACGGGAAATCAAAGGAAAGAAATGCAAGAATCCACCAGCCTCAACTCAAGCAAGGTGCACACCAGCAGGGTGGAGAAGCAGGTCTCTTACAGGGGTCTCAAGTTCCGGTGATGGGATCCAGAGGTTGGCTAGGCCCATGGGTGGTGCAGCTCACCAGCTGAGGCTGAGAACTCGCTGCGGCAGCAGCACACGCCAGCACACTCTGACCACCAGGAGTTCAGGAACGTGAGTGCTTCCCAAAGGGGCTTGTTCCCAGGGGCTGTCAAGTCAGCATGAAGTCATGACAGGGCCTCACAGGGCAGGAGAAGCAGCCCTGCCCAGTCCTCCATGAGCTTCAAGGTGCTTGGCCACCATTTATTTGAGGGACCTTCTAGCCCAGGCGTCTCCCCTTCCTGCTTTCTTAGACGGTGTTCTCTTGCTCAGTCCATAGGGTTCTCCCTGGCTGGTTTCCCCAAGTAGATCACCAGGCCTTTCTTCCTGGTCTGTTGTAGTCTGGAAACTGCAGGAACTTTTCCACCCCAGGTGACCTTGCTGGTCCATGAAATGCCCTTGGTCCAGCTTCCAGCCTGGCACACAGGCTCCACAATGGCCCACGCTGATGGGAGAAGTCCCAGAGGGTGGTGTCCAGCCGGTCAGTGGAGGCCATGAATGGATTAAGGAATCTGAGCACAGGTGACCATCTGTTCAAGGTGTTGCAGCCGACCCAGAGCTCCCACCGGAGCCCAGAGCACCACTTAGCTGTCCCTTGACATCTGCTCTGCTGCTGGCCAGTTCCCCAGAACCCTGGGGGCCTGTCCCTTGTGCCCAGCCTACGGGAAGCAGATGTGGGATCCCGCGTGGTGGCCTCTGCTTTGGGAACCTGGTGGGGTCGTGGTTATCTATCGGGCTGACAGTGGCAGGGACAGCAGTTCTAAGCCAAGAGCTTCTCTGCAGGATGAAGAGGAGGCCGTCTCAATGCAGAACAGTCTCAGACACGCACGGGGCGGTTCTGCTCCGAGCTGGGATCGGTGGCAGTGAGTTTGGCTTTGGGCTCAGACTTGCTTATTCAGCCTCATTGTTCTTGCTCCTCAGAGAACCCAGCCTGGGGTTCCCAAGTCCACGCACAGGGAGGAGGACCTGGATCGGCAGGCATGGTGCTCTAGGCTGGGGCAGAGATTCAGGAAGGGCAGCTTGGGGGATGGGGCAGGCTGTGGGCCCCAGCAACTTCCCACAGCTATTGGCTGAAAGGCTGGGGCCTGAGTCTGCTGGTGATGGGAGTTTGGTTCCTGTCAGGCCACCTGGCACACAGTCGTCACACACAGCTTGTGGGGAGACCTGGCACGCTGCCGAGTGCTGGTCCGGTTCCAGGAGAGCTTCCAGACGAAGATGGACCAGGAAGGTTGCTGCTGAAGCCCAGGCGGTGAGGAGCCTCTGAGTCCCCATGTGGCTTCATTGCTAGCCATAAGACAGCAGCGCAGGGCCAGGTGGGCTGCCCCTCTTTGTGTGGGGCATGCCTGAGCCAGGGGACATTGCACAGTGACAGTGCCACCACCTCTCCCCACGGGCTGCTGCTGCACCAGCCGATAGTGCCACACTTCAGAGACATTCACCGACAACTGTGAAGCTCCTGGAGCGAGAATGCGCAGGGTCCACAACATGCGTAAGACCAGGATGATGCTCTTTACAGACAATGCTCAGGGGCTCGGAAACAAGAGTGCCAGCCTCCAGCTGGCTGGCAGGGGCAATGTCAGGTGTCGTCCACTGAGTTTGGACTCTCCCGCCAAGGACCACAGAAGGAGACCCTGCCCAGTCTGACACTCAGTCAGCAATCATTCAGATTCATGGTCAGGCAGAGACTCCACGGTCTCTGCACGCTCTCATCCCAATCCCAGTAAAATGGCATGTTAAGAAAACAGGGAATTTAGGGCTCATGACTGGTCTCTGGTCTTTGCCATAATGCCCAGCCCACAGGCAGTTCACCCACAGGGAGTTACCTTCTCTCGGCATGGTCCGATGTCTCCCATTCAGTGCTATGCTGGGAAGGAGCAGTGAGGAAGGGACCATCTCAAAAGAACATCATTTTTAAAAAGTCCAGTGGGTGACTGATTGTCACGTGTTCCCTGGCGAGGGCAGACACTACCAAGCTCACGGACCAAACAAACGCTTGTTTTCCTGGGACTGATAAACCGAGCAGGTTAATTTAGGACAGAGGAGGCATTGGAATCTGTGGATTCAAGTGCAGGAGGCACAAGAGAGCGGTGGAGGGACAGGAAGGGCTTTGTTGTCAGACAGAGATGACTGTCCACTTGATCACCGTGGATGGACCGTGGTGGACTGTGGCTTGAGACCTAGTCAGAGAGCTTTCCTGCTAACCCCAGGAACTTGCTCCAGACCCACGACTTCTCACTTGTTCCATGACAGGAGTTTCCCCCTCTGACTTCTGTTAATATCGCTGGTGGTCTTTCCTCTCTCCTCTCTGCTTTACCTGTTGGAGGTCTGTTTCTATTTGGTTTTGATTTCCATTCTCTCTGTGGGGCTTCCCAGTTCTTGAAGCACAGAAGGCATGGCTGCAGAAGGATTTATCAGGGATGTTTCCGGAGGTTGAGGGGCGTGGGAAGCCAATAATGTGTGCAGACACGGGGAGGATGGCCCAGAACTGATTGTGATGACGTATATACGACTCTTTCCTAAAATGACTTTACTTTGCAAGTGTATGATATGGAAACTTTCTATCAGTAGAACTACTTTTAAAAAATAAAATCACCAAACAAAAGAGATGGTGGAGGAGGCAGACAAGGAGAAGATTGGGCAAAGAAGGGAATTCCTTGCCAGCCCCCCACACTCTGCTCTCTACCCACCAAGAAAAATATGCGTTTTTCATGGGATATTGTGTTTTCAGTGAGTGGAATAATGAAATTTTGAAAAACTCAGTGACATTGATCCAAATTTCAGCGAGGTAGCCTATTATTAGGGTGCGTGGTGCCTGCCTAATGCATGCCAAGCTGTGGGTGCAGGAGACGATAAATCTTGAAAATTTGCATGATACGAAAATGTTTCAAGAGACGGCTGGGTAGGTGCGGAGCTGAGCTGACTTTGATTGGCTGCTCCGACGCAAAAGGGGGACTCTGATTGGCTGCTCCGACGCAGAAGGGGCGTGAACAGGAGGCGGGGCCGGCACACTCCCCACCAGGGAGGCATTTGAAGGGTGAACGGCTGTCTTGCACTCCCGGCTCACTGCTGAGCACCCGGTTCTCATCATTCAGGGTCTTTGACTCGAGGAAGCTCAGGTACCTGCAGCAGAGCAGAAGGCCTGCCGTGAACACCTGTCCCGGGCCTGTCTTCTAGGTCCCGGGGACAACAGGGAGTGGGGGACGGTCGCCACTAAGGCATCACTGCTTGTGGCTAGAAGTCAAGGGTGGATGTGTCGGGTGAGGGGACCCTTTACAGAGCGGGGCCCAGATAAAAGGGGGTGCGGGCCGGAAGGAGAGAAGCTCACATATCCAGTCTGAGGGCGGGGCCCTCCTAGAGCTGCCTGGCCATCTGCCTGGTGCTGGCCCAGAAGAGCCACCTTGCCTGTGCCTGCCCCAGGCCACACACTGTTCCCATCCTGACAGCCAGCACAACACTCCAGGTCCATTCAGGCTGTGCCCATTCCTCTGTGCCCACTCAGTCTTCCTCTAGCTGGCAGGAACCCCCTCCTGCCTGCTCCCATCAGGACTGCTCTGGGTGCCTGCCCACCCGCTCCTGCAGCCAGTGGGGGCAGCCTGAGTGCTGGGCCCAATTGCTCTTATCTTCATCTTCCCCATCCCCTACCAAACTCAGCCTCTGAAATGTTCCTGTCTTACTTGAGAGAGAGCATAAAACTGCTTATTTTATGGAGCTGGCTAACCAGGAGGAATCAGCCCCCTTTAAGAAGACATCACAAAGAAGGGTTTGGCTAGGATGCCACCATGCCTCCTTCCCCCCTTGCTGCCTGTCCCCAGAGGGGACCTGCTCACAGAATCAGCCAGTTCTCAACATTAGCGTCTCCCCTGCCAACTCCCTCTTCCCAGGATCCAGGGGCAAAGTCCCGGTGAAGAATGCATCTTCCTGGTCTCTCCTCAGGGGTTCGAAGAAAGAGCAAAGCGTCCCACCATGCCCGGTGCTTCACACAAGAGCAAGAGAGGCAGGGAGGGAGAGGATGGAGAAGGGAGTCCTGGGTCACCACCGGGGAGGCGAGCCTGCAGCTGGATTCCGCCTCCGTGCCCTGGGCTGCCTGCGCCTGCCTGGGAAGTGTGGGGCGCACGGGAAATACCTCAGGGAGGCCCCGCATGCTGATGCAATGAAGGGAGCTTTTTCTAATTAGCAAAATAATTAAGACGATTGGAAATGGAGGGAAAAAAGTACACAACATGATGCGTTCCCGCCAGCCTCCTGAAAGGCAGGAGGCCTGTGGGGAGCGAGAGCTGGGGCGGGGAGCGCTCCACAGCATATGTGCGGGTCTTGGGGAAGGAGAAGAAGCTATCGGAAACATCTAATGAAGAACATGTTCCCTCTCATTGCTCGCCCTTCCCGGGCCGTCTCCAGAAATCCCCCAATCAAGTGCGGGCTGCAGGAACGGTGCTGGAAGTTCATGTGGGGGGTGGGGGTGGAGGTGGCCTGGTCAGAGAGCTGGCCACTGTTTTGAGGATGGGCATGCCTAATTATCTCAGAGCTGTTCAGGGTCAGGGGGAAAAGTTCGCGAATGTGCCGGGCTACTAAGCAGAGGTCAGCAGTTCAAATCCAGCAGCTGCTTCTTGGGAGAAAGATGAGGCTCTTGTCTTGCCTGGAGGTTTGCAGCCTGGAGACCGTCTGAGGCAGTTCTCCCCTGCCCCCTGGTGGCCGCGGGTACGTTGGGTGAGTTAGGTGAAGAGAGAGATCCATAGGTCTGCCTCCTCTGGCTGCTTCCCTGTAATTATAGTGTTGTGGTCCTGGGATACATTAGTTACTATGGACGAACCCGCAGGCGCACATTGTTATAAACTAGAGGTCATGGTTTGTGCTGGCTGAGTGTCCTGGCCTCCAGGGCAGCATCTCGCCGAACCTCACTGCCCTGGAGAGGTCCTGGACTCCTCCTGCTCCCTCCTCCCCCCACCCCCCTTTCCCTGAGTTTCTGAGGCCTCTGGTCTCCTCACTGCCCCTGGGGTGTTGCCTTTTCCAGGCCGGTGGGATGCTTTGTATTTCTTCCAGCAGGATGCACTTCTGTCTGCTACATGCCGCCCCTCCCTCAGCCGATGGATGAAGCTCACACTAGCGGGGCTCCCTGGCAATCATTGGAAGGTCACCTGGGATGCTTCCCAGGTTGTGTTTGGCAGGACCCACCCTGCTGTCCCACAGGACCGAGCAGACTGCTCAGCAGCGTTTGAGACTGGAGACCGTCACTGGAGCACACAGCCCCCTCCGCCTCCCCGGCAGCCAGTGGGTGTGGACTGGCCACCCTTTGGCCTCAGGCTCATGGTCAGTCCAGGGTGGCTCAGGGATGCTGAGCTGTCAACCGAGTTGCTAGCAGCCCGCTGCCCACCACAGCTGTGCCCACGCGCAGGGTCTGCGCTGGGGGAAGGTGTGGGCAGCCCCAGGGTTGGGCTGCTAGGCAAGATTGGCAGCTCCCGAAATCCAGGAGCAGTCAGAGGTTTAAGGATGTGGCCTCCAGGACCGGTGACAGACCAGCCATGAGCCCTCTTGCCCAGCCCCCAACATGCACAGGCTCTGTTGATTTCCTGGGTGCTGACCCAGGGTCCTAGGCTGTCTCGCTGAGCAGACCAAGAGAAGGCAGGTCTTCTGGTCTACACCAGGCCCTGTTCCCGCAGCCGAGCTCCCACCCAGGTCCGTACCTGCACTCACCGAGCAGGAGTCCCTACCTGAGGAGTCAGGGGGGCTAATGCAGGACAGGCATCCTGCACTGTGGATGGAGCACCCTCTCCTGGGTGTCTCTGAAGGTGCACCCTCTCCCAGGGGTCTCAGTATGTCACACCACTTCCTGGGTTTGGGATGGAGTACCCTGTCCTGGGCTGTGCACATCACACCCTCTCCCAGGGTCCCCAAATCACCTCCTCCTCTTCTGCAACGTCCTATCTGGGCCTTGGACACAGACCTCCAGGGGGACTGGCTGGCCCTCAGGGGTCCATGGGGGTAGGTAGGCTTGGGCTCAGCCCCATCTGCACTCGGCTCTGCCTCCTTTCCTGACACCATGATGGATTCAGGACGTACGACCCACGAGCCAGCTGCCTCCGCCTGCTGTGACCAGGCTCTGAGTGTGGGGTGGCGGTGGAGGGCAGGACTGTAGCATGCCCTCAATCCTGAGTTCACCCCCCCCCCAACAGCCCTGGTCTCCATGTGGCCAGAAGAGGGGCCCTAGAGACACAGGAGCCCCATGGCAGTGTCTGCCCTCCCCAGGAAGCCTGGTGATAGGTGTCCCCTCCCTGAAGGAGCCTGTCCAGCCACAGTCAAACACCACTGCTACCTGGTCTGATCCCCTCTACTGCACAGGACCTCTTTAAAGTGGTGAAAAGCAGGGGTGTCACTTTGAGGTGCACCTGACCCAAGCCAGGAGCTTTCCATCACCTCATCTGCATATGAAAGCTGGACACTGAATAAGGAAGACAGAGGAAAAAGAATGGATACATTTGAACTGCGGTGAAGAATAGTGAAAAAATATTGAAAACCACCAGGGACTGCTCAAAGGACAAACGGATCTGTCTTGGGAGAGGCATGGCCAGAATCCTAGGAGGCAAGCTGGCGAGTGCTCCTGTGTTAGTCTGGGTAGACTAGAGAAACAAATGCATAGACACGCATAGGGATATAAGGAAAAGGTTCATATGCAAGAGGAAGGGGACACTGAGGAAGCATCCCAGCCCAGTCCAGTTCAAAGTCTTAAGTCCGATATTAGCCTATATGCCCGATATGAGTCTATAATGACTTCTTCCGACTCACAAAGTCACAGGTCAGTGGGTGCAGAATCCCGGAGCTGGCAGGGGTCTCCCCATGGCTCCTCGCTTCCAGGGCTCAGGGTCCATCTACAGCATCCAGTGGTGGTAGAGGCAACTCAGCGCTGGCAGGGCTCTCCACGTGGCTTCTCCAGCTTCAGAGGTCTGGTTCCATCAGGGTAAGGCTGTGTGGCTTCTCCTCCAGCTCCTTGGACGCTGCCAACTTGTCTTGTCCACAGTTCATTGTCTCTGAGACTGACTCCCAACAACTAGGGAGATAGCGTCTCATCTCCATGAGGGAAATATCATGAAATTTCCCAGAAGTCTCAGGAGAAATCCATGCCCACATGGAGGTCTCATTGGCTACTCACTGGCTGTCTCCAGATGAACAGGCTAGACTCCACCCCTACATCTCAATCATGAAATTCACATAAGCCCATGACCACCACAGTTCCTGACACATAGTCAGAAGAGTCAAGTCCCTGGGGAAGGACATTGTGCTGGTGAAGCAGAGGGCAGAGACAGAGGGGAAGGCTCTCGGTGAGGCGATTGACGCAGGGACTGCTGTATCAGTGGACTCAGGCAGAGAAGCCACAGTGAGGATGAAGCAGGCCCAGACAGTGCTTCCTGCTTAAGGTCACTATGGGTTAGTACCTAACACCCTCGAGCCTGTCCAGGACCCAAACTCAGCAGAAAGTGAATCTACAGGCTGTGGCAGCTACATAATCCAGTGTCAACTCATGGAGGGGCGGACTCTAGCCTGTCAGTCAGGTGGCAGTCTAATGAGCTCATTTGGATAAATAGCTCTCTGGAGGTTGCATAGACACAGATTCTACTTCACCTTTCTCCAGAACAAGCTGCATGGGCTATGCTGGTGGCAGTCAAAGCCCTGAGCAGGACGAGCCACGTGGAGCCCCTGACAGCCCTGAGACACTTCCACCGCCACTGGATCAAGACTCTCCACCCACTGGCGTATGATCTTCCTGCCTTCAGCGCATTGCATGTGTAGTGTGAGTCTGAAGAGGACTTTATAGATTAGTATCAGACATATGGGCTAGAAGCAGGCTTAGGGATTTGAACTGGACTGGACTGGGCTGATTTCTCAATATTCAATTGCTCTTGGATAGAAAGCTCCTTTTTATAAACATATGAGTTCTATGAATTTGGTTCTCTAGTCTCCTGAGGTTCACACCCACAGGCAACTTCATGGGGTGACGGTGAGGTTTCATGACAGACTCGCACCCCAGCACGTGGTGTGCAGCAGGTCTGCTGTGCCCTGCTGGGTCCACCTGGGCTCAGGGACAGTGAGTATGGGGGTGGGGGAGGCCGTTGTGAGTCAGAATTGGCTTGATACCCTAGACAGAAATGTTGCTGTTACCCCCAAAACTCACTACAAAGTGCTGGTGCCATCTCCCGGTGACCCCATAAGAGAGAGTAGAACTTCCTCTGTGAGTGTCTGGGACTGTCCCGCATGACAGGAGTAGAAAGGCATGTCTTTCTCCCATGGAGCTGTGGGTGGTTTTGAACTACGGACCTCACGGTTGGAAGCCCAGCATGAAACCGCTCTGCCCACCAGGGTGACAGCTCCTCCTGACCTGAGATCCAACAGAAGGGAACACCGCCTGATCCCGCTCCATCTTCACGATCATTGTGCCCTTTGAGCCCCGGTTGGAGCCCCTGGATCCATCCACCTGGCCGAGGAGACGCTGAGACCTCGGGGCACAGGCAGGAAGCAACCAGCGGATCAAAAGGGGACGGGCATTGCCAAGGCTCCCTGGTGGAGCAGAGGAGTAAGTGTAGGGTGGCTAATTGCTAGGTGAACATGTGGGCCCCAAGAGTCACCCCTGGGGACTGATGAAACTGTCTGCTTCCGTCAGGAGGTATGACCTCTGAGCCCCCCTGGGCAGTGAGAGTGGGTCCATCCAATACCTGGTGCTTGTCCTCGGCCCCCATAGCTTCTGAAGAGGCACACCTGTGGATCAACTCATGGAGAAGACAGGCTTCTTCATGAACGGTTGGGGTTGTTGGGTAGCCTCTCCCCCCTCAGGTTGATTCTGACTCACAGACTCGATGTAGGACAGAGGGACACACTGCCTGGCTCCTCTCCATCCTCCCACTTGTTCTCAGGGCTCTGCCTGCTGTTGCAGCCATGGTTTAGTCTGTCTCTTGGGGGCCCCTTCTGTTCTGCGGCCCCTCTCCTTCACCCAGGCATGACGTCCCTCTCCAAGGACTGGTCTCTCCTGACACACAGCGGACCTGAGATGGTCTCCCACCCCTGCTTCTAAAGAGCATCCTGGCCGTCGTTCTTCCCACAGAGATTCGTTTGTGCTCCTGTGTGCTGGATAGCCTCCACCATCGTGGTCGTTGCATCATCCTGGGCTACCTTGAGGAGATTGAGAGTGAAGGGGTGCAGTCTAGCCTGTCAATCGGGTCTCAGCCTGATCACCACTCCTGTGGGGGTGACTTTTTCAGGAGCGTTCTGGGAACTTTTCCTCTTCCTCCCTGGAGGGGGGACACACTCTCACTCTTTCTCTGCTTCACCTTCTTGTTGACAAGCCACATAGAGCCACGCTGATGGCAGCCAAAGCCCTAGAGGTGCTCCCACAGCTATTGGATCCATAAAACACCCACCAGCCTGTGGTTCCTCTGCATTTGGCATCATGGTAAGGGCTGCGTGAGGAATTTACAGGCTAGTATTGGACTGATGGACTAATGTCAGATTTGTGGGCTTGATCTGAACTGGGCAGAGATGTTTTCTGAATATACAGTTGCTCTTTGATATAAAACTTTCTCTTATACACATATGAGTGTCTCTGAATTTATTTCTCTAGACGACCTGGACAAACACAACCATCATTCAAAGACCACAGAGTCAAAGAATCTGCTTCCCTCACTGCCCAGCTTTTGCCGGCATCTTTTTGGATGAGACAGACAAGAAGTCCGAGAGTAGCTGGTCCTTGGCCAGGAAGCCCTGCTTCCTCTGCTGCAGATGAACTTTTTTTGGGGGGAGGTGTTGTCTGCATCATCTTTCTCCCCGGGGGTGCCTGGAGTGGGGGCTGTGAACCACTAACTTTCCAGTTGGACGCTTTCCCAACGACTCCACCAGGGGTCCTGCTTGCTGGTTCACAAGGCTGAAATGCTACACAGAAAAGGCGGTCTGAGTCAGTGCCCATTTCCAGGGAGATTGCACAACTCCGCCCATCGCAGCACACATCTGGAGACTACTACTGGCACCCACTCACATTCCAGTGGCCCCTCGATGGGGCTGCCTGGGGGAGGAAGCTACCGAGCCGTGTTTTTGGATCTGCTCCCTGTCAGGATCTGCATAGAATCCCCAGGACACAAGCCAACCTCAACTGTACACAAACCGTGAAACTGCACGTGAAACCTTCAAATGCACACCGTGACCCAATGCTGCAGGAATGAAATCATGGAGTCTGCTGCCATCGTCATCATGAAAACATGTGTGGACAGCTCAGAAGAGGACTTTTTCCTCTTTAAACCATCCTCCTCCGCCCCCTGATATTTGCCTCTAGAGGAAGTCTCTGTTGGCTGCAGGCATCATTAGCTAAAGAGAAATAAATGCCCACATCCCTCCAGTATCTGAGAAAACAGGACTCCAGACAGAAAATGCTTAGGAAGAGATATGTGTAGCCCCCCGGTGACTGCAGAAAGTCCCTTGTCAAGATGCTATAACAATCATGAACGTGCATGCACCTAACACCGTAGCCTCAGAATATATGAAGTGAGAACTGGTCAATGATAGGGCTCATTGAGAAAACCTACACAAAGGGTCATTTAAGGCATATTTATGACACCAATAAGCCAGAAGAGGTAAAATCAAAGCTCTACCAAACAGGTAAAATATATCCTTTTCAAGGATACCTAAAATACATGCAAAATTTGACCACGAAAGGAGCTTGAATAACATGAAAGGATTTGAAATCATATAAGCCCTCTTCTCTGTCTGACCATGATGCAAACACATTCAACATCCATGCTGAATGGATGACAAGAAAGCACTAAGCCCAGGACTGAGCATCCACAATGCTCCCCAGGGTGATGTAAGGGGAGGGGGAGAGCGGGGACCAAAACAAAACAAGGACACACCTATTTGTAGTATCACACATCTATAAGTGTTCCATTGAAGAAGAAAAAGAAGAACGTGCAAGAATGGTTCTGGAAAATAAGAGTACATACAGAATATTCCAGGGACAGAAAGAAGCCTTCAAGGGAAATATAAAACCTGAAGTTTCTATATAAAAGGTACACCCACTCTCATCAAATCAGTTAATAATTTCAGTCCAATACCATTCACAATTCTAATGTCATTTAGGTCATTACGCTTGAACCAAACACGTTACTTCTTAAATTCCTTGGAAAAGCAGAATGCTTAAGAGTGACAAAATCATGAAAAAAATTTAAACAAAGAGACTTTATTTACCAAATAAAAACAGACACACTCATTTTAATCTAGTGGATTACAGATATTGATACCGAGATGTGCCAGTGGACCAAAGGAATAGAACAGATCGTGGAGACAGGTACCTGGTGCATATAGCATTAATGTAAGAAAAGGACTTGCGAAGGAAAAGGCAGGCCAGGAACCAGCAGTGCTAGGAAACTTGATCACTCACATAATTCAAATATAAAGGATCCAAAATGAATTGAAGATCTATTTTTTTAAAAAGGAAGACTGTAAGATGTTTTGAAAAAAATAGGAGAGATGGTTCTATGACTTTGAGTAAGAAAGATAAATTATTTAACTAGACCCCAGAGGTCTAATTGTAAAGAAAAAAAGTATCATTCATTCGACAACATTCAGCTTGAAATTGCTATGGAATAAAAGCACTCCTATCTGGGAAGCAGAAGCAAGCGCCTGCTGAGGATGCTGGGATACATCTCCCTGGTATGTTTTGAAGAACTCTTACAACGTATCTGCTGTGGTTACTGTTGCAAGCCACTGAGTCACTGCTGGCCATCAGCTCGACTATGGTCCCTTTGGCTCGGTACATCCTTGACATCTGTACATCCTTTGCTTGAGCCCACTGTTACAGCCACTGTGACGATCCATCTGCTAGGGGTGGTGCTGGGGGCTTCCTCTTTATCTCTGCCCCTCCACGTGACCAAACACGATGTCCTTCTCCAGGGACTTGTCCCTTCTGACAATACGTCCAAAGTATCTGGGATCAAGTCTCATCATCCTTACCTCTCAGCGGCCCTCTGGCCACACTCCTTCCAAGACAGATTAGTGCGTCCGTGTTAGCAACCCAGGGAACTTTCAGTATTCTTCTGCATCTCACTTCAAGTGCATTGGTTTTTCCACGGTCTTCCTTATTCAACATCTGACTCTCACGTGCATTTGAGACAATGGATCACACCCTGGCCTATGTCTGGGGCACCACAGTCCTCAAAGTCACCTCCTTGCTGTTCAACACTCCAAGGGGGTCCTGGGCAGCAGATTGACTGGGTCAGTGTGTCCTCTCATCCGTGACTGCCGCCTCCACAAGCACCGATTGTGGGTCCAAGCAAGACGAGAGCCTCCACAGCTTCAACCTTTCCTCCTTCATCACAGTGTTATCTATGGGTCCCATCGGGCGGGTTTGGGTCTTCCTTACATTGAATCATAAGTAATTAGAGGAGGGTAAAGACCAAATGAAACATCAGGAAAATGATGGGGATGGGTGTTTCCCACAAAACAGAATATACAACACAGGGAAGGAG
This sequence comes from Nesogale talazaci, assembly GCA_004026705.1. Taxonomy (NCBI): domain Eukaryota; kingdom Metazoa; phylum Chordata; class Mammalia; order Afrosoricida; family Tenrecidae; genus Nesogale; species Nesogale talazaci. Next base: position 12,523 of record PVJH01027504.1, on the reverse strand, counting down.
AATACATAAAGACAGCTGTACCTGGTCAGGAAAATGAAACATTCCGACAATACTCAACCAAACCCGCCGGGTGATGGAGACCTTCTCCATCCAGTCCCTTCTCCCTTCGGGGTTGTGTGGATGCAGAACAAGGGTGGGGGGGCTGCTCTCAGCACGGAAGTGTTTTCTTGTACTGAGGTAACATTGCACATGTCCTATGAACCATGGGTCTTTCTTATAATCCTTCCTGCACACACTCATCTGTTAGGGACACTGACCTTTGTCCTCTGTCTTTGTGGACACAACACCAACGCTGGTCAGTGTGAAACAGAAAGATGATGGGGCAGTCTGAAAAGTAGCACCAGGATAAGCCCTACCTACAAAAGACTGTGCTGTGCAGGATAGGAGGTGGGGGATGATCTTGCACAAGAGCCAGGATAGACCTTATGGAAACGTGGATGTCACACTGCAGGAAACATGTGTCCTCTCATTTAAACCCTTTGCTGGGCTGGTGTGCTGAGTCCACAAAGACAGAGGACGGAGATTCCTCCACCCATCCGCTTGGTCCCCTAATCCCACCATGCCTTTTTGAATATTTTGCATTCTCAAGATTGCCCAGGTACCCTATGGCAGTCATGTCTTTATGTTGATTTCATGATTGAGATGTAGGGGTGGAGTCTAGTCTGTTCAACTGGAGATAGCCATTGAGTAGCCAATGAGGCCTCTGTGTAGGCATGGCTTTCTCCTGATATGTCTGGGTAATCTCTCAATATTTCCCTTGTGAAGAGGAGAAGCCATCTCCCCAGTTCCTGGGAGTTAGTCTCAGAGATGATGAATCATGGACTAGACAAGATGGCAGCGTCTGAGGAGCCAGAGAAGAAGCCACATGGCTTTGCCCTGATGGAGCCAGACCTCGGAAGCTGGAAAGGCCATGTGGAAACCCCTGTCAGCGATGAGTTGACTCTACCACCACTGGATGCTGTTGATGGGCCCTGAGCCCTGGAAGCGAGGAACCATGGGGAGACCCCTGCCAGTGCTGGGATTCTGCACCCACTGACCTGGGACTTCATGAGTTGGAAGGAGACATTATAGACTGGTATCAGGCATATGGGCTAATATCAGACTTATGACTTTGAACTGGACTGAGTTAGGATGTTTTTTTCAGTGTTCCATTCCTTTTGTATATAAACCATTCCCTTATATCCATATGTGTGTCTATAAATTTGTTCCTCTAGTTTACCTGGACTAACACATACCCCAAGAGCTACTGGTGGGACTACTGGTGGTGCTCCAGCCATCTTATTCCAAGCCCAGTCCAGAGCCAGAAGGTAAGGGGGGAAAGCAGAGGAGGCCCTGTATACCTGGAAAGAGCATTTACCAATGTCTCCTGCAAGAAGGCCCATGCCTTTTTGTAGAGAGAAGCTGGACAGCTGGCCTCTTTGTGGAGAGTCCTGTGTTCATCTGGGTATATGAGAAACAAATCCATAGAGACTCAGATGTGTGTAAGAAAGAGTTTTATATACAAGAACAGCTGTACATTAAGAAAACATCTCAACCCAGTCCAGATCAAACCCATAAGTCTGATGTAAGCCTATATGCTCATTACCAACTTATAAAGTCCTCTTCAGACTCACATAATGCATGCAATGACACTGAATACAGGATGATCACAGGCCCGTGGGTGGAAAGTCTTGTGGATCCAGTGGAATTGTAAGCATCTTCACGCTTCCGTAGGTCTCCACTTGGCTTCTGCAGCTCCCAGGGCTGAATCAGATTAAGTCCATGTGGTTTCTCCTCAGGGATGTCTTGCAGGGACTTCTACTGAGACTTCTCAGTAGAGCATCTCCAAGGGAGTGCTCAGAGAGAGACAGTGTCTCCCCCCTCCAAGGAGAAAAATCAGGAGTCCCCAGAGTCCTCAGGAGAAAGCCATGCCCGCACAGAGGCCTCATTGGCTAGGACCCGATTGACCGGTTAGACGCCACTCCTTGGCTCTTAATCTTCTCAAGTCCCAAGTTGACATCAGATCATGTGACACAAGTCCCTTCATCCAGAATGGCTCTGGCATTGTCAGAGAGGAGGAGATAACATGCTGGATCAGGTACCAGAGAGCCCCTGCCTGGTGGCCCCCTCAGGAGAGGGGAGGGGATGGAATGTGGAGGAGGGCTTTCCTGTATGTCTACAATGGCATGACTTTTTTGCTGAAATAATCATCGGAAACAAAAGAGGAACAAAATAGAAAGTTGCGAAGTACCTCGATTGCTAGAGGGTATCTTTAACGTTATTCATTAGATAGCAAATGCTCTTTTGGTAGCAAATTCAGTAGTCTGCTGACTCCTTTCCAACTCAGGACAAACACTGCCTGGTCTTGCACTGTTCTCATGATGGTCATGTGTGACCCACTGTGGTGGCCAAGTCATCTCACAGACCATCACTCTTCCTCTGACCCAACCTGAGGACCTGCTCCAGCATCTGGTCATTCCTGGTAAAGTGCACAGACAACGTCTCACCAACTTCCTTTCTAAGGTGCCTCTTGGACTGATTCACCCTTCAGGCACATTATGGAATAGTCAGGGTCCTTCACAGCTCTGTGATTCAAAGACATGACACCTCCGTGGTCTCCCCTCTTCTTTGTCTCCTGCTCTCTTGCAGGTGACGCAGTCCAGTGCTCTCAATGACCCCTTTGCTCACTCTCACCTTGAAGGGTCTTTTGCACAGATGTGCCAAATGCAATAAGTCCTTTGGTTTTCTATTCACTGCTGCTTCCCTGGTGGTCGACTGTGGACCCAAGTGAGATAACGAAATGCTTCCATCTTTTCCTCTTTATTAGTATGTGACTTATCAGTCATTCAGTGTAATCAATTCATCCTGAAGGCTGAAGTCTTTGGTCTTCACCAGCAACTGATCCCAGTTTTCAATTTCAGCGAGTGTGGTTGTGTAATCTGCCTATCTCAGGTTGATAATGAGCTTTCCTCTAATCCTGATGCCATATTCTTCACATAGTCTGGCTTCTCTGATGTTATACTATGTTTCTATGTTCTGTTGTGATGTGATGTTAGTTATGTTGCATTGCGCTGTGCTGCAATACGTTACATTATGTTACATTGTGATACATTATGCTATGTCGTTATGCCTTGCAGTTATATTATGCTGTGTTATGATATGAGCCACTGAGTCAGTCCCAGCCCATAGTGACTGTACACCCCATAGTGACTGTACACCCCATAGTGACTGTACACCCAACACAACAAAATTCTGCATGGGCCCATGCCATCCTCACAATTGTCCCCCTGCCTGAGTCCATTGTGTCAGCCACTGTGTCAATCCATCTCTTGGAGCACTGTTCCTCTGCTTGACCAGCATGATGCAGGACCCTTCTGCAGGGACTGTTCTCTCCCGACAGTACACTCAATGTTAGATGGAGTCTTGCCATCCTAGCCTCTTAGGAGATTCTGGAACCTTCATCTTTTACATTTGCTAAGTGTACAGATTGGCTGTGTCATGAGAGTACGACCTTGATGCACCCCTTTCTGAAGACTAAACCTATCAGTATACTCTTGTTTTTTTCACACAACTGCCTCTCTGGCTAGACACAGGATCTGGCTCAGCACAATGAAGTAGTCTGGAAATCTTCATTCTTCACAAAGTTGCCCCTAATGTGTCATAATCCATACGGTCAAGTGACTTTGTGTACTCAAGACTGCATGGATCTGCTTCCAGACACGGCCCATCTCTCCTCAGCAATGGTCTCCCTCCCCTGTGGGTTTCTGACAGTTCCCTGTGGGTCTCTTAACAGCCTATGTTTTTATCATGACCTTCAGCATAAGGTTACTTGCGTGTGACATTAATGACATTGGTCACTTTCTAGGGCATCATCTTTCTTTGGAAGGGTACAGATAAATGAATCTCTCCCTGGTGGTTGGCCAGGTCGTTGTCTTCCAAATTTCTTGATGTGGATGAACGAATGTTTCCAGAATCACATCTGCTTGTTGAAACATCTCTATTGGCATTTTGTCAATCCTAGAGGCTTGTTTTAAGTCGATGTCTTCAGAAAAAGCTGGACTTCTTCCTTCAATACTGATGGTCTATATCATGGGATGCTTCCTGAAAAGACTGAGCATCAACTAGCTCTTTATTATACCACGACTGTGTGTCTCCTCATCCTTGCTTAAAGCTTCCCACATCTGTCAATCAGACAGATCTGTACCAGAAGTACAGGCAAGGAAAGACCTGGAAAAGACACTGAGTTGGGTGAGACTGGAGGTCAGGGAAGAAGAGGAAGGTGGTCCAGTGGCCGCAGCCATGGTCTGAAACAGTGATGCTGGTGAGGCTGTCCCTGTGTGAGATCAGGTTGATTACCGAAACAAACCCAGAGACACTCAAGTGCACATGTAACAGAGATCTTTGTATTAGGAAGTCTTGATATATCAAGCAAGTATCTCAGCTCAGTCCAGATCAGGTCCACAGATGCAAGACTAGTCCGTAAGTCTGATACTCGTGCCTAAATCCTTCTGTAGACTCGTTGCAGTCATGTACTCGTGGGTCAGTTTCAGGATTGGGAGTGTAGGGGCAGAGTCTAGCCTGCAAATCTGGAGATAGCCAGTGAGGTCTGTGTGTAGACATGCCTTTCTCTGAGAACTCTGGGAAATCTCCCACTCTCTGCCCCATGGGTGTGAAAGACCTCTAGCTCAGTCCTTGGGAGACATTGCAGTTGACAAGACACAGGGCAGCATGCTGAGAGACCCTGAGCCCTGGAAACTGGAAGAGCCATGGCGAGACCCCTGCCAGCGCTGAGATGCTTCTACCACCACTGGATACACAAGACTCTGCATCCACTGGCCTGTGATTGTCCTGGCATCATTGCATGTGCTTTGTGAGTCTGAAGAGGACTTATGGATTGCTATCAGACATATGAGTTAATACGGACTTAGGGATTTGGACTGGACTGGACTGGGATGCTTTCTCAATGTTCCATTCCTCTTGTATATAAACCTCTCCCTTATATACATATGTGTGTCTATGAATTTGTCTCTCTTGTCTACCCAGACTGACACAAGACTCATGGAAGGATGAAGAATGCAGGAAGGTCGCAGACCGGTATGCACAAGGTCGCGTGGATCCGGTGATGCTGCTCATCACAGGGCTGTGGCAGGTCTCTCGGTGACTCCACAGCAGGAAGGTGGAGGTGGAGAGAGACAAGAGAGGAGGTTCCCAGCATCCTCCTGATGAGAAGACCTCGCCCACGAGGAGGTGCCATCCGACTGTGACCTGATTGACAGGCTAGACACCACACCTCTACTATGTTATCTTCAAATTGAGATAAAAATGTTGTGACTGCCACAGTTGTTACCGTCTCAGCATCACCAAGCAACAGCATCCGCATCATTCCACACTCACTCACAGAATCTTCAGACTCATACCTAGGAGCTGAACCCCAGCTGCACATGGTCACATGGTCCACCACTCCTTGAAGGTTAGAGGCCCAAACCCAGCAGACACTGTGTGGAAGAAAGCTGTGGCCTTCTGCTGCCAGAAGGTTTATACTCTCTGCTGGGGACAGCTCTCCTCTGTCCTCCAGGGCCCCTGCATCCTAGAGTCAGCTGGACAACATTGCAATGTTAAATTTATTCTGGATGCTCTAGAATAACCCAGAAGGGGACATAGGAACATTGGATTTTTGTGGTGGTGCCCCCAAGGGTGTCTATTCCAGCTCACAGTGACTGTGGCCATGAAATAAATCCTTGCCCATCCCGTGCCCGCCCCACACCACTTCCTGGTGAGCCCGTGACGACAGTGCATCTTGCTGAGGGCTTGACACTTTCAATACACTGGCTTCCGTCACTGACATGGCTCAATAATTTATAGCAATCACAAATAGCAGCAAAGCCATTTGATGACCCCCATTACCACCCTCAGCATGTGTGCATGCACTCACACAGAGAGTTCTGGAAGAAACCCGGGGCTGATACAGGCAGGGGCAGGACTGTCCTGTGTGAACGCCTTCCTGGCTTCATGGCATTTCAATAACCACTCCTGTCTCAAGCTCAGCTTGGGGTGGCCTCCTTTGATGACTGCAGGGAGCCCCCAGACTCTCGGACCCTCAGGGCCTCCCTCAGGCCTCTTCATCCCAAGGCCCATTTCATTGGGTCTGACCTTCAATAATGGGAGCAGTTGGTGCTGGCTGTCCTTCCCACACTCTGAACTCTCTGACGGGGGGAACTGGGTTCCCACACGGACTCCTGCCCTGGCCTCACAGTCCGGCCTGCCTGGGAGCCCGGCAAGCACAGGAGCACAGACTCCTGGTCATCTACCTGGGGCCAGGTGTCCTTCTGCACTCCCAGGGCCTGACAGCCTGGCCCAGGGTTGCCGGAGCCTCCACCCTGTGTGGTGCCAGCTCCCTCACAGCTGTCTCAGCCAGGCCAGGCCACGGCCACCAGGAGCCAGCTCTCACCTGGGGCCCGTACCTGGAGACGGATAGCAGGAGCCTGCTCCTCCCCCCAAGACAGAGTCACACGGGTGTGGGATCTATCATGGGGAATTGGAGCCGCGAGTCCTCCACAGAGCTTGTCAAGGGAGGAAGAGACAAATTAATCCGGCTCAATGTTGATTTCATTTCATTAACATTTTAATGTGAAGGATCGCTCAGAAGCTAGTTAGAAGCTCAGAAACACGCCTCCCCTGCCCTGCCCACGGACGCTGGCAGGTCCCACGGGACGGGGGAGGGGGGAGGTGTCATCCCTCACTGTCCACCCAGGGTCTGCCTCCTTATCGCCCACGTTACCACCAGTCATTACCACGTTTGCATTCAAGACTCCCCCAACCCTTTCCAAAAGGGTCCCTCAAAACAGGAACCTGGGTAACCTACAATTAGGAGGATGACAGCCAGGGGAGGGTCCCTGAGTGAACGCCTCCCAACCACACCTGTGGGTGGCCAGCATGGGGCCACCAGTCCCCACCCTGCCCCTCTTTCCCATGGCGGGGGGGTGGGCAGAGGAAAGAAAGGGTATCACAGGCTAGGGGGTGCTTCAAGTCCAAGACCCCCCTCGGGGACTTGCCATCCTTTCAGCCACATGCACCCATGGGGGCTGCCTGTCCAGGAGACCTGTAGCCCGGGGCTCACAAACAGTGGGTTGTGGGGGGTCTCCACCTCAGGCGGGACTGGATGGGGCAGGAAAGGCCAGCTGCTTCCTCACAGAATGGCCTCTGCCTCCCCGCCCGGCATCCAGCACGGGATCTGGGCACAGAGAGGCAGGGGGACCAGCAGCAGTTATAAATAAGCTGACAATAAATAAAGCAGCGGCTGAATTAAAATGCAGAGTGCCTCTTCCAGTTCCCTGATAACCACTGAGAGGCGAAACCGCTCGTCTTTCCATGAAAGAAATTAGCATTAATAAGATAAAACCGTATTTGGAATAAGTGACATTTTGATGAATGAGCTGTAAGGATTGGATGTGATGCTTTTGATGGATAATATTTTGGGTTGCCTCGGGTTGCATTTAATTGTTCCTTCTTCGTTCTCAACTTTACTTAAGTGGAGTGGAAAACCTCTGCCGCACAGGGATGGATCTTCCGGGAGGCAGAGGCGCGGCGTAATTACCTATCCAGGCCGGCAGCTGCTCCACCTGAGCGCAGGAGAGCGAGGGGCGGACAGTGCTCCACGGCCTGCCTGCGCGTGGCCGGCAGACAGCACCCCACCCCCCCCAGGACAGAGCCAGCCCCCTGCCCCTGCCAACAGGCCTTGTGCTCTGAGGAGCACCCCCCCGCCAGAAGTCTGCATGCACAATGAGCACAGGGCTCACTGCTCCCGGGAAGAAGCCAGACCTGGCCCGGTGGTGTAGAGACCCCTGCTCACTTACCCCGACAGAGCAATGGGGACAGGACGCTGGCCAAAGCAGCCTTCCCTAAGGAGTCTCTTCTGTCCACAAACTTTGCCTCCTGCCCAGAGGAGTCTGGACAGTGGGTGACACCACACTGACCCGCTGTCAGGGCCACCTGCTCCCTTAGCCCCAGCACGCCTCCCTGGTGTTCCATCTCGCCGTGCACACCCCTCCTTCCCACCAGAAGCTTCGACCATGGCTGTGGGCACCCGCGCCTCTGGGTTTTAGTTTGGAGTCGGCAGGCCACCCTAGTGGTGGCATGGTTAGGACGCATAGGGCACATCAGGTCACATGACGGAGCTCTTCTATGGGCGTTTGCCAGTGCACGCAGCACATGACTCTCCATTCTGTGCCTCAACCCATGTGGGTCAGCAGGCTCTGCACCCTGAACCGAGTGCCCAGATGTCCCTCACCCCACAAGATGGCCTCTGCCCCAAACCGCTTGTCTTACTTGCCCCGTGCACTGGACTGTCTGTCCATCTCTCCAGGCACTGGCTCCTGATTCTGCTGCTGCTCCTCTGTGGATGCAGCTGCCTTCTGGAGCCAGGAGGCTCCCTGAACAGGGGGCTGGTGTGCTCCATGCCTGCATCTTGCTGGTACTGAGACCCTTCCTCCTGATTCTCAGGGGGCTCCTTTTAAAACTCACAGGGTGACAGTCAGGAGGACTACTGGCCACCAACACGCACAGATGAAGTCCAGCAGTGGCTGCCCTGCCTTCTCCTAGGCAGACACATCAGGCAAAGGCCACGTGTGGGTGACAGCGAAGAGCGTAGGGCCACGAGACCACCCCAACTAGCACTCCGCTCTGCGCAGGAAGCTGCTGCTGGACCTGCAGCCCCTCGGCCCCAGGCTGGATTAGACTGAGGCCCCCATGGTCCCTGCCACATCCGTGACCACAGCCAGCAGCGAGGGTCACTCTGCAGTGTCCTGGCTTCTGAAGGATGGGCAGGCCTCCCTCTCTTTATCTGCAAACCTCCTGCATCCAGTGCAGCTCTGGCCAGGCTGCCATCATGACCACATGCCCCAGCCCTCGGTCAGCATGGTGTCCATCCTCTCTGTGCCCAAGTGCCCAGCACGGCCCCGGCACACACAAAGGAGGGGATCTAGCGTCTTCCTCCTCTTCTTGATCACAGCCCATCACGCCTCTGGATGTGCTGAAGGAAAGAGTCCTGCCCACTGCCTGTGACCCCATTTGTGCCCCCCACAACCCCCTCCCCTACACACCACAGTGCGAACCCCCTCCCCTACACACCACAGTGCGGGTGCTTCTCTGGGGGTCACAGAAGACCACGTGCCAGGAAGGAGGAAGGGAGGGAGAGAGGGAGGGACATAGTGAGACAGTGAGAGGATGAGAGTGAGTGACTGAGTGACTGAGTGAGTGACAGTGAGTGAGTGTTTGAGTGACAGAGTGACTGAGTGAGAGAGAGAGAGAGTATGTGAGAGACCAAGTGAGTGAGAGACAGAGTGAGTGAGTGAGAGAATTAGAGTGAGTGAGTGAGAGAGTGAGTGTGTGACAGTGAGTGAGAGAGTGAGTGAGTGAGCGAATTAGAGTGAGTGAGAGAGTGAGTGTGTGACAGTGAGTGAGAGAAAGAAGGAGTGATAGCTTGAGTGGCAGGATGAGTGAGAGAGTGAGTGAGTGAATGAGTGAGTGAGAGAGTGAGTGAATGGGTGACAGAATCAGAGAGAGACTGGAAGAGCTGAGCAGACACTAAGTTTCCTTCCCTGCTGCCGTACATCAAGGGTCTTGAGCACCCACCCAGCAGCCCAGACCCCCATTGATGGGAGCACCCACAGAGTGGAGGGGGTCAGACGGTCAGGTGATACCAGCATCAATTGAGAGAATGCTCTGCGATTTGTTAAAGAGCAATGACATGACTTTGGGGATTTGGGGTGTCTGATTCAATGACATCACACTGGGAACTTGAGATGTCTGGTTTCTGTGAGCTTGGCAGAGTGCAGCAGCCGGACAAGGAGTATGGAAGACCTTAGGACATCAGGGAGCCTTGGGACACTGGTAGAGAACCTGCTTTATACTGTGAGAATAAAGAACAGGTAGGTCCTGGAAGAAGACATCTGAGTGCTCCTTCGAAGCAAGGATGGCCAGACTTCTTCACACACATGCTGTGGACATGTTATCAGGAAAGACCAGTCCCTGGAGGTGCAAGAAGAGGAGGGAGGACCCTCGACAAGATATATGGACGCAGTGCCTTCAACAATGGGCTCAGGCCTAGGCGCAGCGGGGAGACAGTGGTGCTTCCTGTTCGACATCAGGGCGCAATGGACCAGAACCAAGTCAATGTCACCCGAGACAGCACCAGGTCTTCTTGGATCATTTCAAGCAGTTTGGAAAGGGATACTTGGTTGTTGGATGGGAATCCATCATTTTAAAAGTGAATCTATCACTTCCCCATAAATCTGTATACAACTGGAAGGCGGTCCCACGCAGAATGGCAATGTGTAGTTGTGTGCATGTAGGTATAATTAGAACACTGTGCTTTTGGACTTAATACAATAAAATCCACATCTGAAAGTCACCCAAGAAACAGGGAGAAAGAACTTAGATTAAAATAAAATCACTGGGATCCCCAATCCTTCAAGTGAATGGTTCAAGAGATCAAAAAAAAAAAAGAAAAGTAAGCGAACTCAGAAGGGACCTTTAGCACACATGGAAACTGCGTGCATAAACAAGTGGACCTTCAACTCTTGGGGAAGAGATTGGCCTACATCACAAACCCTGCTGACATGGAGCAACAGGACGACTTCTCATGGTGAAGCAAGTACTGCCAGGTTTCTAACCCACCTTCTAGCCAGAAATGATTACCAGGCACACAGAATGTAAGTATGACATCTCCCAGGGCCAGAGAAAAAATGGGGTGGAATGAACCCCGGTGTGTCCCATGTGAGAATGACTGAGAAGATCATCAGGGGACAAAGAGGCACACACAGAGACCTGTGGCTGCATCTGAGCAGAGCACATAGTGACGGGAACATGGGAGAGTCAAAAGAAACATTACTGCAGAAGTTCATCTGAAGGTCTTCATATGGAGAAAAGGCAGCTCAGGGGTTAAGCTGTACTAGACATGCCTTCCTTTGTTTCATTTTAAAAACAACGAAGCGATAATTAGCAAAGGGCATGAAGAGGCACTTCAAAAAAAAAGAGAAACATTTTCCAACCGTGCAATAATTTATGGAAAGTTGCCAATGGAAATGGAAAATGTAAATGATGATAATGAGGAACTTCTCATTCTTACCTTTTGAGAGGCAAGGATGGGGCCCATAGCCCCTCCCAGGGTGAGGGCACTGGATGCGCACTCTCTGCCCTGGAGGGTTTTATGCTACTGTTTTCGGAAGAGGCAAAAAGCCCACTGCCATCACTTTGGTCTGGCACAGGGAGACCCTGCAGACCCTCCTGAGGCTGTCAATCTGTGTGAAAGCAGACAGACTCATCTTTCCCTCTTGGCTTTGAATATTCAGCTTTGCTCTTAGCAGTCCAACCAAACCCATCACCACCTCCCAGCCCCTCCTGGGCTCCTGGACTTTCCAATCTTGATGTGATGATAATGATGGTGATGATGACACTGGTGATGATGATGGTGTTGATAAAGATGGTGGAGATCATGATGGTGATGCTGATGTCATGGTGGTGATGGTGATGACGCTGGTGGTAATGATGATAGTGGCGATGTGATGACGATGGTGGTGATGATGACATGGTGGTGAGGATGGTAATGATGATGATGATGATGATGTCATGGTAGTGATGATGATGGTGGTGGTGATGATGGTGGTGATGGCAGTGGTGATGATGGTGGTGATGATGATAGGGTGATGACGATGTTGGTAATGATGATTGCGGTGATGATGATGGTGGTGGTGATGGCAGTGATGAAGATGGTGGTGGTAATGATGATGATGGTGGAGATGATGATCAAGTGATGGAGTGATGATGCCAGCTAGCACAAGTCTTCAAGCTGGTTCTGACCTATTGTAATTCTCTGCACAATAGAGTGAAACACCACCTGGTCCTCACCATTGTTTTGATCTTGCAGTCACGGTGTCCATCCATCTCAGGGAAGTTTTTCTCTTTTGTGCTGCCCCCCCACTTTACCAAACAAGATGTCCTTCTCCAGGGACTGGTCTCCTCAGACGATATGCCTGAAGTACATGAGATGGAGTCTCTCCGTCCTTGCCTTTAAGGAGCGCTTTGGCTGTGCTTCTTTTTAAAAAGATGTGTCTTTGCTTTTAATGGAACTTTTAATGGTACTTTAATATTCTTGGCCAATCCCATCAAGTGATATCATTAAAATGATTCAAATACATCACCTGGATATCAATATGGAAACTAGAGCATGGCAAAATTTGGACACACAGGGGAGGGTATAGGGGTAGAGGTGTCAGGTCAGAGGAGGCACCAAGAGGAGACCTAGGATTTCCCTGGAAGTCCAGATCCCAACTCCCTCTCCTCAGAGTTCCCTGAAGTTTCTCACAATCATTTCATTGTGCAAACGAGGGTGGCTGAGTGGGCCTGTAGGTTGCCCCACAGTGGCTGGTTCTCTTTCCATGTCATTAGCTCTGGGGTCTCTCTAGATTGGAGCTCTGGGACAGCAGGGTAGTACCAAGAAGGAGGTCCAGCCCTAGCAGAGATGGGCATATCCACCCTGTCAGGGCTA
>PVJH01027503.1:0-28579 GCA_004026705.1 Nesogale talazaci | reverse complement strand
TGGGGGTGGAGGTGGGGGTGGGGGTGGAGGTGGGGGAGCCATGGTGGGGACAGGGGGCACACCCATGGGGGGATTCCCTTTGTTGGTCTGGCTGGGTGCGGACACCAGAGGAGCTTTGGCGGGAGAGGATGGGGGCAGGGGTGGGGGTAAAGGTGGGGGAGGTGGGGGGGTAGCAGGAGGAGGAGGGGCCGGCACATTGGGCCGAGAGAGGGCTGTCCGAACAGCGCCATGTGCCTCTGAGGCATTTCCTAGCCGGGGAGAAGCAGGGGGATTCAGGGGACTGCTGAGGTTCTTGGTGGGAAGCCTGGGAGAAGGGGCTCTGGAGCCAGGGCCCGGCCCTGCCTTGCCACCTGGAAGTGGAAAGAGTTCTGAGTTAGCCACAGCACCCCCCCTGCCCCCTTTCCAAAGGTGCATGCTCATTTCCCAGGGAAGCACTGTTTCCTGGTCTGTTTCTTCACCCTCAGCTCCTCTCCAGTGACAGCAATTCTCTCTCTGAATGAGAATTTGCATCCTGTCTATATTTCTCATTGCTCAGAGAAATACTGAGAAACCAAAAAATGGGACTCCTGGTGGGGGTGCAGTCCCGTGTTCATGTAACTGTAAAATCTGAAGCTTCTTCGATCCTTTACAAAACCCCACTTGGGTCACAACCAGGCTTCGACGTGAATTTCTCTCTCTCGGGCAAAGTCAAGGACCTAGGTATTTCTCACCCGAGGAATCTTCCCCTACTCTGAGAATAATTCTGTGGCCCAGGATCCTAACTGCAACGATCTGCTATCAGATGGCTGCAGGTCAGGAGAGTCCACCGGGACAGGTGTGGCTCCTGTCTTACCTGCTGCGTCCCTCTGGCCAGCAGGTCTCAACACAGGAAAGCCTCCTGCAAACAGATCGCCCAAGGCCGGGGGTGTGCTCCCCCCTCTGGAGCTGGCTGAGCCTCCTCCTTCCTTATTGGCTCCCTTCGATTCTGGAAAGAGACAAGTGGATGAGGCCTGTGCCTGGGGCCCAACAGTATCCCTGGGGCTCTTCTGTCCTCCCACCCAGAGCTCCCTTCCCCCAGTTCTTCGCCAAGCACCCTCTGCTTGACACCCAGGGATGTCAGGGGTCTTGGTCCATCTGTGCTCACTATTAGGGGCCACCCCCACTAGAAAAGGGACCTCAACACAGGTATGTGTCACTTCATGTCCATCTGGACCACCCCAGACTGTACATATGTGCAGGATTCTGTAGGGTGTGTGTGTTTGTTTTCAAGGGAAAACCGTTCTCCTCTTGATGATTGTTTCCACTTGGTGGTTGTTAAAGACCCCAAACCTCTACAGGAATTGAGCGGTGGGGTTCCAGGGTGCATCCCAGTTCCTGCCTCACCTGCCTGCCCAGCAGTCCTGAAGCTTCTCCCTTCTGGCACACGGCAGCAGGCATGCGAGAGCCTCAGGCACTTTGGGGCTCCCAGGTCCGAGTGACAGCTCTCAAAAACTCAGTCATCAAGTAGATGTTGACTCATAGGGACCCCAGAAGATAGGGTTGGTAGAGTCTCTGAGATGGTAACTCTTCCCCCCCCACCCCCCGCCCCAGCCCTCATCACTGTCCTGGTGGGAGTAGGAAGCCCAGCTTTGCTCCTGGAGAGTGGCTGCTGGATTTGAACCGCAACCATGTGGGCCGGAGTCCTGTACACAGCCACTGCGCCACCAGGGCTCAGCTGAGATGGTAACTCTTTACAGGAGTAGAAAGTCCCATCATTCTCCTGAGCAGCCGCTGGTGGTTTCGAACTGCTGCCCTTTCAGATGATAGCCCAACTCATAGTCATTACACCACTAGGGCTCCACCGAGTGCTGCACTGCATCGGGACGCAGCTGCACCAACAGGGCAGCAAGAGCCAGGGCTGCTGCCGCCAACCTCACTCCTGATCTCGACACCGGGGTCGTCCTCACACTCACCGCTCTGCATTCTCATCCCGGGTGCACCCGCCCGACCCTGTGTCTAGACCTGGGCAAAGTCCTCATCCTGTTGCTGATACAGCCTCAGCCTGGCTCAGCCCCACACGGTGCCCCCCGCCTGTGTGGGGCTCCATGCATTTCCGCGTCACAGTCTTTCTGGGGAGTTCGCTTCCAAGGGCGGGGGCACTGCCTGTGTCCAGCCTGGTGGTCACGCAGCATCCAGACGTTGAGTGATGGACACCTGCACTGCTGTTGTGGAGATGTCTAAGAAGCCTGGGTGGGGGTGAAGATGGCCAAGCCAAATTTGCTGCCACCGAGTCGATTCTGATTCACAGGGACCTGCTAGGACAGGGTAGAATGGCCCCGGTGGTTTTCCCAGATTGTAACTCTTTATGGGAGTTGAAAGCCTTATCTCTTCCCCACGGTGTCTTGGTAGATTTCAACTGCTAACCTTACCTTTTGCAGCCCATTGTAATAACCCACTATGACACCAGGGATCCTCATGAGGGAACAACAGTGCTCTCCACATCAGACAGTATTTAGCAACAATGGTGTAGAGTTGCCCCCTTTCAACTTAGTTACTTGGTGGCTAAGCTCAAGGCCAGCCGTTCAAAACCACTAGTTGCTACTGGAGAAAGATAAGGCTTTCTCTTCCTTACAGAGTTACAGAAATTCCCTTTCAATGTCTTTTCCACCTGCGCTGCTCTCACTCCCCCTACCCCACCCACTCATGCCTTCACCCCACCCCTGCACCTTCACCCCTGCAGCTAGCTTCTAGGGAAGCAAAGACTCACAGTCGCTAGAGGAGACACTGCCAATTCCATCTTCCGAGTGTGTGTGGTGCCCACCCATAAACCATAAGGAGAGAGTTTGCTTCAACAAGCATCTGGCCAGAAAACATTTAAAACCTGAGGCTACTGTGCACCAAAAAATTAGGACACAGTGCCCACTGGTGGATGGACGTGGTCAGGTTATTTGGAGAATCCATATTTTAAAATAAATTATGAAGCAGCTGTGTCAATAAAACAGATTTTTCTATAAGTTGGACCGAGGTAATCAGGCAGTTGGTCTCACCAGCAACTAATTTTTGTCGCTGATGTTAAGCGTCTTAAAATGTTTTCTGTTTTTGTCTATTAGCGTACAATTACAGATAGCTGATAAAATTAACAGCCCATCCCTGAAATATCACACACATAATTTTAAATATATTAGTGCTTTACATTGATAAATAATTCTGCATATAATATCTCAATGTTTAGTTGTCTTGGGAAAAAAGATAACATGTCTTATTATATCCCCCCATTTTGTAGATGAGCAAACTGAGCCTCAAAGGAGTTCACTGACTTTCCTGGTTGCAGAGCTAAAGCAGGGTCACTGGGTCAAGGTCATGCTCTAGGAAGCTGTAGGCATGTGGCCTGTGAGACAGAAGCATGACCAAACCTGCTTCCTTGTGAAAAACAGAAGAAAATCCTTGCCTTCTTTCCGGCTGATATCGAATTTTCTGTTATTGAGGAGGAGGTTGCTGACGCAGGAGAAATGACCTTCCCCTGTACTCTGCTAACCATGTACATGCGGCTTTTGAAAATTGTGTGTGTGAAATCCATTATCTTTTTCATGGTATCATAAATCTCATACCATTTTCCCACAATCTTTTTCAAGTCCCCTTATGTGTATATATACATGTAGATATGCATATGTATGCATTTATCTATAGTGTCAGGGCAAAGACAAGGCCTCCTACCCCTATAAAGAGGTGCAGTCTCAGAAACCCTTGGGGGCAGTTCTAACCTGCCCTGTCGGGTCACCATGAGTCAGAAGTGCCTCGATGGCAGTGAGTTTTTATCTCTGTGGCTTGATATCCATAGTATTTGTGCCAGTCATGTACTTGTGTGTCAAATTCATGATGGGGAGTGTAGGGTGGAGCCTAGCCTATCAGTCTGGAGATAGCTAATGAGACCTCTGTGTGAGACCTCTCCTGTCGTTTCTGGGAACTCTCGCGGTATTTCCTCTTGGAGGTGAGAGAATCATGTCTCAGTCCTTGCTTCTACCACCGCTGGATACACAAGACTCTGTAACCCACTGGTCTGTGATTGTCCTGGTGTCATTGCATGTGCTTTGTGAGCCTGAAGAAGACTTTATAGACTGGCATCAGACATATGGCCTACTATCAGACTTATGACCTTGTACAGGACTGGGTTGGGATGTTTTCTCAATGTTTCATTCCTCTTGTATATAAACCTCTCCCTTATAAACATGTGCATGTTTATGGATTTGTTTCCCTAGTCTACCTGGACTAACACAGTATTAAAATGAAAAGATCATTGAACAATTCCACGGGCTTTTTCAACTCTGTCTCTGTGTGTGACAGCCCATTTGCGTCTGACCTGGCTTCACCTGTACAAGTCGGTGACATGAACAGTGTGCACCATGCGGTTCAGCCATTGCCTTTGGCAGAAGCTTAGTGTTCCGGGAGGCAATTAGGCCCTCCTTTGCCTGAGCATCGACCTGGTCACCCCTGGCCACCACACTCAACAATCCTAAGAAGTGATCTTTCAAAGTCACAGCCTCATGGAGGAACCAGCTGTGCCACATCTGCACGGGGAAGCATTAGCGAGCCCTAGAAAAGGCGTATGGTGGAAGCACACCGCCCCGTGGGCTCCCCAGGAAGACAGGATATGGAGTGAAAGAAGCAAGCTGGACCTAAGACTGTGATTTCCTTCCCGGAGCTGTTCACAGCACGGAAAGTCAACAGCACAGAATGCGAGGACTCATTGCCACATCTGAGAGAGCAGAAGGCAGGGAGTGACTGCTTGCTGGGCAGGGGGTTTGCTTCTGGAGGCAAACACCTTCCAGAACCAGAGAGGGGTGCTGGTTCCATAAAGCCCACAGCACACTAAATGCACTGGCCTTGTGCACTTTAAAAAGGTTGATTTTCTGCTGTGTCTTGTACCATCATCATCGTCATGATTTCAAAGGTTACCTCACCAGGGCAGCAGGGAGGGAAGGGAACCAACGAGAAGCTGATACCAAGGGCGTAAATAGAAAGTGAATGTTTTGAGAATGACGAGGGCAACAGATGAACAAATGTGTTTGGCATACAATGGATATATATATATGTATATATATATGTATATATATATATATGAGGTGTATGAGCCCTCAATAAAATGTTGTTTCTTTTTAAGTTACCATGGAGATCTTTTAACCTTCAAAAGGGAGAGCAGATGCACTACAGACAAAACCTGGAAGGAAGGCTGGTTTTCCTAGCCCCGTCAGTCTGTGAACTGATGGTCTGAGACAGCCTGATATCTTTCCTCAGCGAATGGCACCCTGGCCACCTGAGCACTTACTCTCGATTTGGGGGGCGCTGCGGTCATTGACCTGGGTGACTTTTCGTAGGCGAGTTCCCTGCTGGATATCCGCCAACAGTGCACTCCGACCTTTCGGATCTGGCTTCCTTACGCTGGTAGTATCTGAGCAGAGCTGAAAGGGAACAAGACGGACTGTAAGATAGTTGCAGATAACATTCGCTGGTAATATGCAAAGTATTCAGGTAGCAGAGTGGCTCAAGTACTCCCTCAACACAAGAACAGTTTGTTCTAGTAGCCTGGCATTCCACGATGCTCACCTTCCCGACATGACCACTGAAGACAAAATGGAAGCATAGAAAATGTGGTGAAGAAAACTGATGGTGCCCAGCTATCACAAGATGCAGTGTCTGGTGTCTTAAAGGCTTGAAGTGTAGCTGAGAAGCAACAAAGCCCACATGGATGAAGCCCACCAGCCTGTGTGATCATGAAGTGTTGATGGAATCTGGTATGAAGCATCAAAGAGCCAGAACAAAAAATCATATTGATATGAATGAGGGAGAGGGCAGAATGGAGACCAAGAGCCAGTCTGTAGCTAATTGGACATCCCTTCATAGAAGAGTCACAAGAGCCAATCAGGGTGCAGTATAATACCGATGAAACATACACCATTTCTCTAGTTCTTTAATGCTTCTTCCCCTCCAACTATCATGAACCCAATTCTACCTTACAAATCTGGCTAGAGTGGAGCATGTACACTGGTACAGATAAGACCTCTCAACATAGAGAATCCAGGACAGATAAACCCCTCAGAAATAGTCATGAGAGTAGCAATACCATGAGGGTAGGGGGAGAGGCAGGGAGAGAAAGGGGGAACCATTTGCTATGATTGATGTATAACACCGCCTTCCCCCAAGACAAACAACAGAAACGTGGGTGAAAGGAAATGGTAAATGGTGTAAAATATGAAAGCCATAAGAATTTACAATTTATCAAGACTTCATGATGGTGGGAGGGTGGGAGAGGGAGGGAAAAAAGAGGAGCTGATAATAAGGGCTCAAGCAGAAAGAAAATGTTTTGACAAGGATGATGGCACCATAGGTATAGATGCACTTGATACAATAGGTGTATGGATTGCTACAAGAGCTGTAAGAGCCCCCAATAAAATGATGTATTAAGCTAAAATTAAACAAAGAGAAAGTCTCCTGGCTGCTCCTTCCCCCTGTGAGTTCTGTGCCATTTTTGTCCCCCTTACCCTGCATTGTCCCCTCCCCCAGGGTGAGCTCACAGTGCAGTGACCTCCATGCCCTGTGCCTAGCCCGGTCAGCCAGGGGCATAGGTTCTTCCCTGGAGACCTTGATGTGACTGTTAGTTGGCTCCGAGTCCACCCTTGACTCAAGTTGATCCCGAGATTCCCAGTGCTGTGCTATCTCCTTCCCTCCCCCCTCCCCATTGCTTTGGGATCAGAAGGTGATGATAGGAATGCCATGAGCTGGTTTTCAGAAGTTGGTCACTGGGCCTCTTTTGCTCATCTGTCATAGCCTGGGAGCTCGGCTGAGACCTATGCAGGAGGGGTATGGTACAAGAATTAAGTCCAAGCATCTCACATGGAGGGTGCTCTGGTGACACAATGGTTAAGCGCTCAGCTCCCGATTGAAGGCTTGGTGGGTCTAGTTTTAATTTTGTGTGTGTCCTTTTTCTGGGTTATTTTGAGGGTGGGGTTGAAAATTTTTTGGTGTGTTTTACTTTGCTGTTATTGTTGGGGCATTTTGGGTTTTGTGTATGATGTGCTTTATGTGATATCGAGGACAGGGACTTCCTTAGAGAGAGCAACTGGATCAGGAGCTTCTTAGGGTTATGTTAGGGCAGCAATTCTCAACCTATGGGTCGAGACCCCTTTGGGGGTTGAATGACCGTTTTACAGGGGTTGCCTAAGACCATCAGAAAACACATATTTCTGCTCCTTTATCCGTCTCCAGGCAGGTCTACCCACATGCAGATACGCCCACAGACGACTACCCGGCATGAAGACTGTTACCCATGCAACACCAGGCACAAGACACAAGTTCATTTATTTGTCATTAGAAATAAATCTTTCATAATACAGAATTGCATATTGTTTTTGTGATTCATCGCTTTGCTTCCATTATGTTCAATTCATAAGGATGGAAACACATCCTGCCTATTAGATATTTACATGGCGATTCACAGCAATAGCAAAATGACAGTGATGAAGTAGTAATGAAACTAATTTTAAAGTTGGGGGGGTCACCACCCCATGAGGAGCTGTATGAAAGAGTCTCGACCTGAGGAAGGTGGAGATCACTGTGCTAGGGGCCTGTGGGGGGAATAGGGTGGGGAGGCGAGCACTAGTGACAAGGACCCCTAATCAAGAAACTGGTCAGCCATTGACTGTGGTGGTGGCTGCCCAGCTTGGCTATTTTCAGACCGCTGGATTGTATGGGACCATACATGAAATTGCCAAGAAAACTGCTGTAAAAAGTGAAGTATATGCAAGCAGGAAAAACACAAAGTAGACAACTTTCCGAGTTCCATTCACGTTTGCAGATTGCAGGTTGATGTCCCAGCGTAAGTCACAGGCTCCCTCTATAACCGGCTTGAATAAGGGCCCCTGGAGACTGCACCAGAGGGTTCCCCCACACTCCTGATGGCCCTGTCTGGGCAACACTCTCTATGTTTAGGCTTAATGAGTCTTGTCCAAAGGACACTGAAGGTCTTATTCATCTGCAGTGTCATTACCCAGTGGTAGCCATCTCGACTCAGTTCAATCAACTACAGTTTGCTTTCTTACGCTTTTCCCCCTACAACTCTGAGAGGTCTTTTTAAGGGGTCCCTGTGGCAGAGTGGGTTAGGCACTGGACCCCTAACCACACGGCCAGCCACTCCTCAGGGGAGGGGCTCCTATTCCGGGGTGTCCCCTGATGATGTTGTGG
Source organism: Nesogale talazaci (assembly GCA_004026705.1). NCBI lineage: Eukaryota > Metazoa > Chordata > Mammalia > Afrosoricida > Tenrecidae > Nesogale > Nesogale talazaci. The sequence continues at coordinate 20,386 of PVJH01027503.1, read as the reverse complement.
GGACACATAGGACTGCAATCTGCATGGATCAGGGCAGTTCAAAACCCAGGAGTGAGACTGGGCTTTTTACTCCCCAAAACAGTGACGGTCTCGGGCACCCATGGGGGGTCGCTGTGAGTCACATGGACTTGATGCAGGGAGTTTGGTTTGGGGTTCTGTTTCCATCAGAGTCCAGTCCCGGACACACAAAGACCCAACAAGAACCTTTACCCCCAAGGTGTCTGAGACTGGACTCTTCTTTCTTTCTTCCTTACTGTGGCTACAAGATACAGGTATAGGAAAGAGATATTTTCAAGAATTCACTGGATGTTTGATTTTATGCAAATCCTGCCGATTGGCCTCTTTACTAAAAGGGAGATAACCTTTTCCCCGTGACACATGCATGGACACACACACACACACAAACACACACACATCTTAGTTCAAGTGCTTCCTCTTTTTCCCTTGCTGAGGATTGGGTGACTCAGTGCTCCCATGACAGGCTTGAGACTGAAGAGCTGGGGACCCTACAGATGCAAAATAGTCCAATAGTGATGCCAGTTAGCTCACCCAGTGGTTGCAAAAACTGAAAAAGCCTGAAGTGAGTCAATCGGATTAGAAATATGCAACCTGAAGTACTAACAGAGCCTCCCCCCACCCCAAATCACCACCACCAAGCTCACTGCCCTCCAGTCAAAGGCAGCATTGAAAATTGGCCTGGAGAACATAGTAGTGGGGCAGAAGGAAGGTCAAAGGAAACAGAGGAAAGATCTAAGAAGCAAAGCTATAGACAGAGGCATAACATAGGCTTTCGCTTATGGAAACATGTAATTTCAAAATAATAGAGGTATTGGCCTATGTACATATATTTATCTCACAATACATTGAGGAAGTAGATGGAATTCAGGTTTTAGCTCAAGCCTTCCCTCAACACAAGAAAGAACATTTTGTTCTGACAACCTCGAATTCTGTCATGCTCACTCTCCCATCACGATCTCTGAAGACAGAGCAGGTGCATAAGGCAAAGTGGTGAAGAAAGCTGATGGTGCCCGACTATCACAAGGTATAGCATCAAGTCTTAAAGGCTTGAAGTTAAACAAGCAGCCATCTAGCAGAGAAGCAACAAAGTCCACATGAAAGATGCACACTAGTCTGTGCGATCGTGAGCTGTTGATGGGACCAAATAACAGGCACCAGAAGACCCAAAATAAACAAACCAAAGGACGTATTGTTGAGAATGAGGTGGGGTTGGAGCAGAGAACCCATACTTATCTGTAGACAATGGGACAGCCTCTCACAGAAGGGATGAATCACCCAGGGTGCAGTATAGCACCAAGGAAACAAACAAGATTTCTCTGGTTCTTAGAGGCTTCCTCATCCTGCACCATCATGACCCCAGCCCTGTCTTTCAGTTCTGGCTAGACAGGAGCATGTACACTGCTATAGACTAAGCTCACGACACACAGAATCCAGGTCAGACAAACGCCTCTGAAACAGATATGAGAGTAGTGAGACCAGAAGTGTAGGCAGAAGGTGGCAGGAGGAGGAGAAGAAGGGGGAACTGGTTACAATGATCAATACATAATCCCCTTTCCCGGGGGGCGGGACACGAACAGCAGAAGTTATGGGTAAAGAGAGACAGTGGTCAGTATAACATATGAAAACAATAGTAAGTCACAGTGTATCAAGGGGTCATGAGGGTGGGGTTTGGGGGAGGGAGGAAAAAAAAGAGCTGACCCCAAGGGCTCAAATAGAAAGTAAATGTTTAGAAAGCGATGATGGCAACATACGTGCAAATATGCTCGATACAATTGATGTCTGGAATGTTATAAGAGCTTTAAGAGCCCCCCAATAAAATGATTTATTAAAAAAAATTGGCCACGCACCTGCCTTCCTATCCTCATGAGTTACAAAAATGTGTGCATGTTGGTTTGCAACACTAAGTCCATGCAGGCAGGCGTAAATGGATTTGACCGAGTTTCAGGGTAGTTTGGGGGCAGGCAGGGGACAGTGTAGCCCATATCAAGCCTTTGAATTGATAGTCCTCCTGGGATTTGTCCCCTGGCCCTCATATACCATTCCCTCACCCACTCAATACTGGGTTTTCTAAAAAATATGAAGATCTGATCTCAGTGGCAGTCCATTCATCTCCAGGATCCTCCCAGACCTATTGTTTTAATCATTTCAGCCTGGCAGTAGTCTCCTCCAGGTAGTTTTCCAATGTGCCTGTTAAACCTAAAATTAGTGCTTTGGTTTCCAGACCTGCAGCTCATTACCCCAGCTCCTCCGAGCTTGTGGGCACCCCCACCCCCACATCAGGCTCCTTGCATCTCATTACCAAGGCTGTCTTCCAGAAAGCCTGGAGAGGACAGCTAGGATGGCACTGCCCACGTCTGTGTGCAGCAGAACACGGAGGGAGATGTGGGGTGGGACTCCCAGGCCTGACAAAGGTGCAAGGTAGACAGAAGGGGTGGGTGGGGAAGGGTGACAATATAGAATGAATCACAGCACAGAACGAGGTGCATTGAAATGGCTTGATGGCTCACGGTAGAATCCGCCGTACACAATGAAAGTCTGGAAGCTACAGAACTGAGGCCCCTCTGTTGCCGGAGGGACTAGGGGCATCTTTTCCTTCTCGTCAGGCTCGCAAGAAAGTATTCAGATGAAAAAGGAGCGTATGTGGCAAGTGGGTTCTCTTAAGAGTTATGTCCAGCATGGATCATGGAGAGGGGCACCTCAGCGAGTCTGGGGGTGCACCACTGGATGGACATATAGGTTGTTTCTGTGTTTTTACTGTTGGTGGCAGACTTTCCATTGGTGGCCAGCTCTTTGCAGTGTCCCTCCCCTTGACAAATGCTCCAGTTCACCTGGACGCATGCTGGGCCCGGGACCTCCAGCAGAACCCAAGGGTCAAGTCAGGTGGTTGTGACCATCTTCAGGAGCCCTGTCGGCACCATGGGTATGAGTGGAGGTGCTTGGTTGGAAACTACCAAGCGCTCGGGGAGAAAGGCAGGGCTTTCCTTCCCAGCGGAGGTCTCTGCTCGCTGTGAGACAGCATCAACCGGGTGGCAGGAAGAGAGCATAGTCAGTCCGACCCCATGGGCTGCTTCCTCCTCTTCCCTTTTGAAAATCGCGGAGGGAGGAGATGTGCCTTTTCTGCTCTTCAGCTCCCTCTGTGCTGGGGTTCCTTCTCTGGTCCCCGCCCTGCCCTACCTGTCCACCTTGTACCTCTGTTTCTAAAGCCTGACATCTTCAACAAAACCCTACAGAGATCTGACGCCAGCTACCTATCGATCCAACTGATACTGTGTGATGTCTCTTAAATGCAAATAAGTGCATTTGTGGACCCGTTGCCCTCAAGTTCATCTTCACACACAGCAATGCTACAGGGCAGAGAATTGCTCCTGGGTGTTTCTGAGGCAATCAGTCTTTACAGAAGCAGATGGCCTCATTTTTCTCCTGGAGGCTGGACAGTGGACTCAACTGCCAGCTTTTCAGTAAGCAGTCCAGTGCCTACAGCATTTATCTACTTCCTGGAATGCTGGAGGGTTCAGTCTACTCAGAGATACCAGGAAAGAAAGTTTGGTGACTGACATTCAGAACTCAGCCACCACAAGCCCTGTCAAGGGCAGTGATGCTTGAGCACACATGACTTCACCAAGGATTGGGATTGACTGGCTTTGGCCATGGCGGGGCTTGTAGGCTTCATGGTTGAGTGTGATCCTATAATGGAAACCCACTAAAAACAATCAGGGGCAGGGGTCAAGTGGAGGGATGTTTTGAGAGTGATGATGGCAACAAGTGTGCAAATGTGGCCTGCATACAATTGATGTGTATATGGCTCATGATGGGAGTTGCATGAGCCCCCAATAAAAAGATTCATTAAAAAAAAGGGGAGGAGGAAAGAGGAACTTATATCAAGGGCTCAAGTGGAAAATATTTGGAAATGAATATGACAACATGTGTACAAATATGCTTGATACAAATGATGTATTGAATGTCATAAGAGCCCTCAATAAAATCATTTAAAAACAAAACAAAAAACAATCAGAGGCATCTTATTTGCTCTCCTGATTTTGATTCCCGTATGCTGGCCAGACATCTGGAGGCTACCTTGGTTCTCCTTCTTCCCAGAAGCCAACCAGTCTCCAAGTTCTGTTGGTTTCCTTGGAATCTTGTTTTCTCTCCGCCCCTGCCCCCATCCATGTGGTACTCTCTGAATGAAGACCACCGTGATCACTGATTTTTGTGACCTGGTCTTCATTCTACTTGTCTTGACCTCCTGTTCATGGCACTTCAACATAAGACTTCACTGACTCCCTACTATCCTCAGGATCAAGTTCAAATCCCTTCACCCTGCTCACCAGGCCCTGGGTCTCCAGCCTTCTGCTGCCCTTGAATATCTAGGCTGACGCTCTCCTCCAGACTTGCTCATGCACGGACTTGAATTGATTCGGACTGACAGCGACTTCACAGGACAGGCGAGAATTGCCCCTTTGAGTTTCCAAGCCTAACTCTTTACAGGAGTAGGAAGCCTCATCTTTCTGCCCAGGAGTGGCAGGTGGTTTCAAGGTGTGGACCATCCGGATAGTAGCCCGACGAGTGAGATAGAAAGCCATGTCAGAGTTAAGCAGAGTGGTGGGGGCAGGAGGGCAGGTGCTCTGCTGAGGACAGACATGTTGTTCTGGGAACAGAGAAAGAACACTTCCTTTGGCTTTCCAGGACCAGAGAGACTACCTGGAGTACAGCCAAGAGATAAATATATGAGGCAAGCACAGAGACAAGCTCCCACAAATGCCTGCAGGATAGGGGTCCTAGTGGAATACTGGTCACACATTGGGCTGCTAACTGCAGTGCAAGGTCAGCAGTTCAAAGTCACCAGCCCACTCTTCTGGGGTGCCAAGAGTTGGAATCATCAACAACTGTCCACCTTCGCTCTATAGGTGTCAAGTGGACTCTGGCTTATAGCAACCCTATGTATACTGGACAGAAACACTGTCTAGTCCTGCATTCTCATCACACTTCATGGTATGCCCACCTGGGTCCCAGATTTCTCTTGGTTCTCATACGCCTTTGTCCATCAGTTCAGAACAATCACACTGCTTTCCATCCTATGACTCAAGGATTTTCCTCCCTCCCTCATGACCTTCCTCACTGTCACCACACCGAAAAGCATACCTACCAAGCCCTCGCCTCCAGCACTGGCCTCTATCCTGGGAATCAGACTCTTACTTCTACCTCTTGGCTGTCAGGCACAGAAAGTCCAAACTCCTCAGCACTCCCAGACACTCCCTCCAGCTTCCCAATTTGCTGGCGGAATAGCCCACTCCCACCTCCAGTCATCTGACCCCGCAGCTCCGAGTCACTGGCTCATCCCTCCTTGGTCACCTGTGTGCCCCACAGCCTGGCCCCCCCTGCTGCCCCCGGCACGTTGTTCCACCATTCCCATCATGGCCCCATGCCCTGCTTGCTGGTGCCTCCCTTCCTTTCCACTCCATTCCTCGTGACTCACCGTTAGTCTCCAAAACAAGGTTCCCCATTCAAATTAGTGTCCAACTCCCCACAAAATGCTTCAGAGACTTTCTAACCCAAGCCTTTTGTCTTCAAGTCAATTCCAGTTCATGGCGGCTCCACGTGTTACAGATGGCACCACTGAACGTGCCATGTGGAGTTCATAGGGAAGCAGATCATGCGTCCTCTTTTCTGAGGCACGTCTGGCTGGGTTTGACCCTCTGAGTTTTCAGTTAGTAGTTCAGCTTCATGACTTACTCCGTCCCGGGACTCCAGGAGACCAGAACAGATCAACACAAAATAAAACGCCACACTCATTGCTCTGGCCTTGATTCCCATTGCATTAGAACTTAGCGTCTGAGTACCCAAGTTGACAGAAGGCTGAGGATGATGGTGACAGCCCAAGTGACAGCCCAAGATCCATCTGTAGAGTTCTCACATCGAATGAGCCTCCATGGAAATCTTCCAGATCACGAACTGAGGATGTAGATAGATAATCTTGTCCTCACACAAAAAGCCTTGGAAAGGAGACTACCTCCACCCCTCTTCAGCCAGCACAAGGAGGGACAGTTTCTTTTAGAGGTTTGCTTGGGTTGTCTTGGATTAAGGTCACCGTACTGGGGACAGAACCGGGGTCACATAGTCCTGAGTCACATGCCTATCCATTGTGCCCTGATGGCATTGAAGGCCCTGGAGCAATTTTGTAAGCCCTCTATCTAACATAATGGACCCGTGTCCATCATGGCCCTGTTCCCACTCCTGTAGTCTCCCCTCTGATGGTGAGGTCTTGATCTGCCTGTGTGATAATGAAGTGTTTACAGAACCTGAGAACAGGCATCAGAAGGCCATAAAACAAACAAACAAACAAGCAGAAAAACATATTGTTGAGAAAGAAGGGGGTCAGAGCAGAGACTCCAAACCCATCTGTAGACAATGGTACATCCCCTCACAGAATGTCACAAGGAAGAAATGAGTCAACCAGGGTGCAGTAAACAACCAGTATTCCTCTGGTTCCTCACCCCCCCTCCATCATGACTCCAGTCTTGCCTTCACTTTGGGCTAGACCAGAGCATGTACACTGGTACAGATAAGAGGAATCCAGGTCAGATAAACCCTTCAGGAACAGAAATGGAAGTAGTGACACCAGGAGGGTAGGGGGAAGGTGAGGTATAGGAGGGAAGAAGGGGAAACTGATTGCAATGATGAACACATAACCACACCCCCTACACACCCAGGGGACTGAATAACAGAAACCCTGGGGGAAGGGAGACAGCAGTCCATGTAAGAAATGAAATGGTGTAAGATAACGGTTTATAAAGTATCAAGGGGTCACCAGGGTGGAAGCAGAAGAGGGAGAGAGAAAAAGAGAAGTGGATACCAAGGGCTCAAATGGAAAGTAAATGTTTAGAAAATAATGATGGCAACATATGTACAGATATGCTGATACCACAGATGTATGGATTATTCTGAGAGCTGTAAGAACCCCCAGTAAAATGATCTGTAAAAAGAAAAAAGAAGAAGCACAATCAGACTGCTCCTTAGAAGTGAGGATGGCAAGACTTGTATCTCATACTGGGCATGGTATGAGGGCGGACAAGGACCTAAGGAAGAGCATCATGTGTGCTAGAGAGTCTGTGAAAGAGGGACGAGCCAGTGAGATGGACGGACACAGCGGCTGCAGCTGTGGGCTTACACATGGCAACAATTGTGCAGGTGGCACAGGGCTGCGCACTGCTTCCTCCTGCCGAGACGCAGACCTGACTCCAAGGGACCTCACAGCAGCACAATCCTTCGCCCTTGGCACTCTGACTGTGCTGAGCTGACCTTGCTCTCCTTCCACAGGCCCTATGCAGTTTCTTTAAAAAACACACAGGGAAGGTGCGCATCTCCGATTGCCAAATTATTATAACATAGTGTTCTTGTGTTGAGGGAGTACTTGAGTAGGGGCCTCAATACCATCTGCTTCCTTAATACCAAACCTATAAATATATATTCATAGATCTAGTTCCCCTTCATCGTATATAAATATATTTACATATGTACATGCCTGTAATTAGATCGCTATAAATGCCCTTTGCCGCCTAGCTTTTTCCTCTATTTCTTTTTACTTTCCTCTTTTCCCACGATCCTGTTCAGCTTTCATGAATTCCTCTCAGCTACAGTCTGAGTTGCTAACCTTCCCAACAGGATCGCTGAAAACAAATGTGTGCATAAGCAAATGTGGTGAAGAAAGCTGATGGTGCCTGGCTATCAAAAGACATAGCATCTGAGGTCTTAAAGGCCTGAAGACAAGCAGGTGGCCATCTAAGAGAAATAGCAATGCCTACATGAAAGTGTTGAAGGGATCAGGTGTCAGGTATCAAAGAACTAAAAATCATGTCATTGTAAATGAGAGGGAATGCAGAGTGGGGACCCAAAGTCCATTTGTAGACAACTGGACATCCCCTTACAGAAGGGTTGTGGGGAGACGAGCCAGTTAGCACGCAGTGTAGCAACAATGAAGCATATGACTTTCCTCTAGTTCTTTAATGCTTCCTCCCCCCTACTATCTCATCCCAATTCTACCTTACAAATCTGACTGGACTGGAGGATGTACACTGGTACAGATAGGAGCCGGGCACAGGGATTCTAGGAGAGAAGAACTACTAAGGACCAGTGGTGGGAAGGGTTATAATGCGAGGGTGGAGGAAAGGTGAGGGAGAGAAGGGGGCACTGATTACATGGATCGACATATAACTTCCTCCCTGGGAGATGGACAGTGGAGAAGTGGGTGATGGGAGACATTAGACAGGGTAAGATATGGCAAAATAATAATAAGTTACAAATTATCAAGGGTTCATGGGGCAGGGGGGAGCAGGGAGGGAAGGGAACAAATGAGGAGTGGATACCAGGGACTCAAGTAGAAAACAAGTGTTCTGAGAATGATGAGGGAAACAAACGTACAAAAGTGCTCGACACAATGGATGGATGTGTGGATTGTGGTAAGAGTTGTGTGAGCCCCCAATGAAATGATTTAATTAAAAAAAATACAGAGGGGTGGGTGGAACAGTCACCCTTTAAGGACATGCTGAGCTCGGATCCTTGCAAGCCATCTTTACACCTTTCCTTCTTGAAGTACTGTACTCTGTCCCTAGAAACACGACGTCAGTTCCGCTTCTCTCTTTTGCTTTCAAATGCCAAGCTATTAAGATGACATTTCAAGTGGTAGGAAATTGGATTTTTAAGCCCTTTATAGCCAAGTAAAGAGGCCAACATTTGGAGACAAGGGCATGGCTCTGAGTAGTTGATCAATAATACATTGTTTACACAGTGTCTCTAAGTCTGCTTGCCAGCTTATCTCTTCCATTTTTTGTAGACCACAAAGTATTGCTCTTCTGGAAACTAATTTGCAAATGACTGACATAACTAATAGAATAAAATGACTGATATGACGCAAAGGCCTTTACTTCCATCCCAGTCCTCAGCATTTCCATTTCTGTCCAGGACTTTCTCTTTTGGGGACCGAGTTTCTTCTCTCTATTCCCTCTGTGGTGCACACGAAGCTGGTTTGGGAGCCTGGGTAAGGAAATGAAGAAGGGGTCCCAGTGACAATCATCACCATAAGAAAAAGGAAGACATTTGTGCTGTCCTCCGTTCCTCAGACTCCCTGTGCTCATGTCAAGTGCACTTGAGTCAAGAACTGATTACTAGAATTCTCTCTAGTTCAGACCAGGTGTGTGATAAGTGTAGACATGACAGATGAGCCTGGGAAAGTCTGGCTCTCATACTGACGGCCTGGTCCAGTCTCTGAAGGAATGGCATCATGCAGAAATGAGTGCTGCAGAGATACTCAGATACTACATGCCAGGCCTGCAGCAGGGTGAGTAGAGAGGTCCAATTTCCATCTGGCTAGGGATCAGGTGAGGTGCTGCTTTACAAGGTTTATGAGAGGAAGAGCAGGGAGGGGGCAGCAGGAGAGGGGTTGAGAGAATGGAGAAGTAGACAGAGAGTGGTGGAGCTCCAGAGGAGGCTGGGGCCAATGGAGCTAAGGCATAGGCCTTTGCCCAGGGTCCTGGAGAACAGGTCAAGGCTGGAAGGAGGACTGGGAGAACAGCCTGATTCCTGCCTTCAACACGTGAGCCAGGGGCCTTCTTGCTAGCAGGACTGAGAGCACTTAAGATGGAAACTGTGCTGAGTAACCCTATGCTGGAGGGCTGATACCCTCAGCTGGAAATAACCTGTACCTGAAACTCCTGCTTCAAGTAATGCGGAACCTCCTGTATAGCCAACCTTGCTGAGGCGCCTCCCCCTGCAAGCTTTTTGCTCTGCATCCTTCCCAGGCCTCTCTGCTGACACTGATGTACCCAGGGTTAGGAACACAGCTGACATTTGAAATGAAGCAAAGGTGATACACAGTAACTGCAGAATTTCTGGAAATTTCAAGACCTTTCTGAAGTACTGTGACTGTTGTGCATGATAATGTAAATAGATTTAATCTTTTGATTTCTCATCATCTTTTTTCTAAGTCTTTGCACTGAGATTTCCATAAAAGGCTTGGCTGGACCCTAGAGAAACACTGACTCCCACCTTAATCTAAGGAATACTGCGTGAGGGTCTTCTTTCCAGGTCAGATGATATACTCATCCATTATGCTTTCAAGTGTCTTTGGGCTGGGATACCAGCTCAGCAGACCTACTTGCTCAGAAATTGAGCTCTCAAACTCCATCATCATGCCTGGACCTCACTCCAGTATTGGGTCCCCTTGATGATGCAGTGAAAGCCCCTTCCTTCCATATCTGACAGCCAGAGAGACCTTCTTTGATGTGCGGGGGTGCTAGACATCCTGTCCGATGCTTGTCTCTGTGAACCATGCTCTTGACATCCTTGGTTCTTACCTGGCCCACTCCTTTTGGTGCAGCTGGGTTGGCCAGTGGTTAAGAAGAAAGACCTGGATGGGGAGATCAACTCTGCAATTTACTAGTGTGGTGAGAGTGCATGTAAGCTCAGTTTTACCAGCAGCCAAGTAGTCTTGGTAGAGTAATCACATCTAAAAGGCTTATGAGCTGTCTTCCATCAAGAGAGGACAACTCTCCCTTACAGTTAAGGAATGAGATCTTGCATCTAACATTTACCCATTGTATAACTTCGGGCAAGTTATCTGACCTTTCTGGGCTTCAATTTCCTCATCAGTAAAATCAAGGCAATAATGATAGTGATTAATAATAATAATAATAATAATAATAATAATAAACAAGCACATAGGTTGTGGCAAGGATTACATGAGGTAATCTATATAATGAGCTTAATAGAAGACTTGGCACCTAGTAATTACTCAATAAATGTTAGCTATTAATATCAGCTCCCTCTAAGAGTCCCCGACAGACTCCTACCTTTTCCTGTTTTAGAGCTTGCATTCCTGGAACAAAGCCAGGAATCTAATAGGAAGAAATCCCTGGATGACAGCTGTGCAGGAGGCCCAGAAACAGCCCCTGCACAATTTAAAAGAATGGAGAAAGATCCCAAATTGTAGATGAACTGTAAAAAACTGGAAGGTTTGAGGTATCAAGAGAAGAAATAACATGTCTCTTTTTCTTCCTGCCTTTAACAAAGGCAAAATCAGACACCCCCAGGAAAACAGAAAACTTCCTTAGAAAGGCACTGGTCAGCAATGATTTGGAACAACTTGATACTTTTTATACTACAGAAATTATAAAGGGAGATAGTCATGTGACTGTTCTAAGACACTAGCTCCACAGAGAAATAAATGTAAATAGAATCAATCCTATGTGGGTATGTACAAAATAGTGTTTACACTGTTATAATATGAAAAATAGTTTTTAGAACTTTTTTTAGAGACAGGGTAGGAATCACTCCATTGTGGTAGCACATTGATGTTATTGTTCTCAATAATGAGAGGCTGGCAGAATTCGGCAATATATAAAAACAAAAATAAGAATAACAAAGTATAACCAAGTGATGTTTCTCTTGAAAATCCAATGGTAGTTTATGGTAGGAAAATATCAATAAGATCCACTGTATTAACAGTCTAAAGAAAGGAACCCATAAAATCACATAAACTTATTTAGAAAAAAGTGTCAAAGTTCAACCTTTATTTATAATTTCAAGAACAAGAAAAACCCTCTCAGAAAACTTGGGATACAAGGGACCATCCTCAATCTGATAAGAGGAAATCACACACACGTACAAACACACACACTCACATCTTATAGCTGACATAATTATTTGTGAGAGATGGAAGACCAACTCCACACAATCACAAATGGGCTCAACCATACCATATTTTTCGGACCATAAGACACATCCCACTTTTAGAGCAGGAAACCAAGAAAAAAATATTCTGAACCAAATAGTACCAGCATACTAAAATATTTATTAAAATAAAGCAAAATATGGTAATATTTAACAGCCTAAAGTCAAGAGTGGTGTTAAGAACCATCATCACTTTCACCAACAAATGAGGGGAGGCTGCCCTGGGCCCATCCTGTGACGTGACAGACATTGAGACTTCCCTGAACACACAGCAACCCACAGTATGCAAGTAGCAGTGGACAGTAAGTGGGTGCATGGGATCATAAATGTTCTGGGGTACCACATCTTCCAACCATAACACTCACCCTTGTCTCCCCCTCCCCCAATAAGACAAAAAAGTGTGTCTTATTGTTTGTACAGAATGGTTCTGTACTGGGCAGTGTTTTGTTCTGTTATACATAGGGTTGTTATGAATCAGAGTCGACCCAATGGCACTAAGAATAAGATCAAGAACAAGGATGTTTACTCTCACTACTTTTACAGCATGGTAATAAAAGTCTGAGCTAGGACAATAGGTATGACATAGAAAGAAGTGGCCAGCAGATTAGAAAGGATGAAATAAAGCCATCCTTATTTGCAGACAGCAATCTGATTTCCTACAAAGACTAGCCCATATTTATTCATAAAAACACCTAGAAGTGATCATTGAGTTTAGGAAGTTCGAAAGACACAGGTCAACACACATAAAATAATCTTACCTCTATATAGTAGAAATATATAACCTGACACCAAGACTTTAAAAAAAGAACAATACTTGATAAAAGCTCCAAATATGAATAAAACACTAAAGTTATAAACTAAACACTAAGTATAGGATGTAGATTCTAAAAATCATAAACTGTTAATAGAAAAAATATGACCTAAAAAAGTGAAGCATACCATGTTCATGTATTGGAGGACTTGATATAGTAAAGATAGCAGTTCTTCTCAAGTTGAGCAAGTCAATGAAATGCCAATAGAATCACCAACAGACTTTTTTTAAAAAAAGATATTGACATGCTAATTCTGAAATTTGTATGGAGTGACAAAGAAATGAGAAGAGACAAAACAATTTTACAAAAGATGAGTAAAGGTTACTTAAAGGCACTGTATGATTTTAAGACTTACCATGGAGTATAGTACTCAAGACAACGTGGTAATGGTAAAGAGACAGATACATATAACAACAGAAGAGGATACAGAACTTAGAAACAGATCCATAAAATTGGGCTAGTCACTTTTTAAAAAAGATACAAAGGTAATTAAATGAAGAAAAGACAGTTTCTTCAACAAATAATGTTGAAACAATTAGATATATGTGTATATTTCATGTATGTGGTATATAGACTCATATAACGCACCACAACCTACATTTCAGATATTATGTGTAAATTAGCTCAAAATGGATCATAGATTTAAATGGGAACTAAAAGGGAAATGGAGTTTGGTAAAGAATTCTTGTTTTAATTTTCTAATTCTTTTATTGTGATATGCATGAAGGTTTACAAAGCAAGGAATTTTTAATTCTTAAAAAAGAATGATGCATGAAAGAAAAAGCATTACATTGAACTTCATCAAAATGAAAATCTTTTGAGAAAGATACTTTTAAGAGGATGGAAAGACAAGATACAACCAGGGAGAAGACATTTTCATATTGATTATCTGATAAAGAACCTGATTCTAGGGTACATAAAGAATTCTTGAAACTCAACAGTGAGACAATAAATATTCCCATTTAGAAGTAATTTCAAATCTTAGACTCTTTACTAAAGAGGAAATATGTGGGTGAAAGGAACGTAAAAAGTAGTTTGACTTAAGTAACTGTGTGGGACAAAACCTGGATTTGGCCTTTGGTTCTTGAAAATAACTCATGGAATTTGCCAGTAGTCAAGGTGCCTTTGTTTCCCCAACTGGCCAGGCAATATTTAAATATGAATAGAGGCGTGGCACATTCCTGAAGGCAATGGAAGTTTTGTGCCCAGACTTCTTCTCCAGCAAGACCAGTGCATCTTTTACCCTTTCGTGGTTTTGTTAAAGGTTGCTCTAGTAACTATAATGGATGATTACTTCTCTGAGGCATTTTAGCAACTTATTGAATTCACTGGGAATTTGGTAGGCTGAATGACAGAGTTCAGATTTGTGGCCAGGCATCTGGCCTGATGTAACTGACTCTAGGTGTATAGAATCAGAGAGAATAACCTTCCCATTTGCTTTAATAGTGTTCTTAAGGACCTTGCAGGTGGCTGCTGTCAGAAGTGGGGAAATGGAAAAGAAGAAGGGATAAGAAATAACTCTACATCTTGGGAATAATTGTATGTGGATTTTAAATTAACATATTAACTCCTCATTCACTGCTAGGGAGTCAATTCTGTTTCATAGTGACTCTATAAGGAACTGCTAATTAAACCCTGGTGAGATATTACTACCCATCTTTTGCTGTTATTTGTTCAGGTGGATTTCAAGTCATGGTAACTCTTTGTGTGTAGAATAGAATGCTTCTGTGGCGATTGTCAGGTCTTATTTCCAAGGCACCTATACATGGGTTCATGTTCCCAGTTGTTTCAGCCACTAGTTGAGTGCTTAACCAGTTGCACCAATGGACTAAACACCCCTCGAATGACTTACAAGCAAAACACACACACAAAACCCATGGACAATACCAAGTGCTGATGAGGATTGAGAACGACTTGAATGCACTCAGTAGGTCAAGGCACAAAAACAGGTCCTCTGGCAACCACTTGCATTTTCTTATCAAATACGGCAGACACTTCTGTACAGCTACACACTCTTACTCTCAAGTAATGACACTGAAGACTTGACCATGCAAAATTCTGCACAGGAAGGCTTATGCCAGCATTATTCAAGCTGTTGTTATTGTTTGGTGTCACCAAGTCAACCCTAGGGACCCTATGCCCACCAGAACAAAATAGTGCTGGGTCCTGTGCCATCCTCCAAATGGTTGCTATGCCTGAGCCCATTGTTGCAGCTACGGTGTCAATCCACATCCTTGAGGGCCAGCCTCTTTACCAAGCTGCTGTTCTTCTCCGGGAACCCATCTCTTTTGACAATATGCTCCAAGATGTAAGATGAAGTCTTAACACCCTTGTCTCTAAGGGCATTTTGACTGCACTTCTTCCAACAGGGATCTGTTCGCCCTTTTAGCAGTCCATATCTTCGCCAGCACCACCATTCAGTTGCACTGATTCTTCTTCTGTCTTCCTTACCTAATGCTCAACCTATTCATCATCATCGAGAATGCAGAAGAACTCAGTTAGTGAGTCTGTCCATATGCACGATGCCACATGCACCTCCCAGTCCTGAGGAGTGAATGCCCACCCCCCTGTTTGACACTGCACAAGCCAGGGAGGCAGTTCGTATTTGTTTGACTTACTTGACCTTTTCAGCACAAAATTCTGGTCTCAAGTGCTCCACAAAGAATATGTCATAGACTGGGTTGCGGTTCTGAGTCACAAATGATTCAACAGCAGAACAACAATATACCTTTAAAAAAAAGTACAAATTCTTCTCCTTCCAGAAAGTTCAATGGTACAGTTTTGCTCCCAGTCACTCAAGCAACATGTGTGCATTGAGCATCTCCTAAAGCAGGTACCGAGCAGGGGCAAGCCTGGTACTTCTAGGATGAACCCTCAGGACCGGTAGACCAAGGACATCTGAATTTCAGACCAGAACCTCTAGAATTTACCCCATCTCCCTTTAGGCTTTGCTGGCATTTATGCAACATAGGTAGGTCATTTCAGAATAATCCAGACTTGCAGTTCTGGGCTTATTTTTCCTAATGGCTGCAGAGACTCTCCACACAGGTGTCCCACTGGCATCTTAACCTCAACCCATTCAAAATGGACTCAGCATTTCCCACACACCATCCCCTACACACACACACACACACACACACACACACACACACACACACACACACCCTGAACACCTTTGATTTCTCTTCTGATGAGGAACATTATCCTTCAAGTCATCCAGCCTCAAAACCAACTCTCTAGCTCGTATCTTGACACACAATACAGAATCTGTCCTTTCTTCTTCTTACCAGCTCTGCCTCCGAATGGGTCTGATTCCAACTGCCCTATCTCTTATTCATCCTTTCTTTACTTCTCCAGACACCACTCTCAGCCCGACTAATGACGCCCATCACCTCTCCCATGTGTTTTCATTGCTGGGAGCAGGTTGTCTTGCACGTGTACAGGTAAAATTGGGAAGATGAAGTCGAAGACTTTAATGCTTGCCTAGGAGGTCTTTGACTTTCAAATTCTTTCATTCGCAGGTAAACTTTCATTCCGTTTCTCTCATTTTCTTCTCTGACACAAAATCAGATATCTGTAGCTATGGGCTAAGACGAAACTTAACAGTTCTGAAATTAAACTCAGTTTCTGATCACAGATTTTGCACCAGGATTCTTACCTTGCTCCCCACAGACCCAATAGGCCCTGTGTGGCCATTCCCTCTGCCTCTTCTCCATCCACCTGCCTACTGTTCATCAACTGAGACCCAGCCATCACAGTCTTGACCACCTTTTGCACACCCAGAGGCTTTCTGACTCACGGATGTCGAGCAGACTGTGCCAGAACAATGCTGTTGTCAGTGGGCATCTAGCTGCCCTTCCAGCACAACAGGATCGGGAATCAGGGTGCTTCTGTTGGCTGATGTGGGGGGTACAGATCCCCCAGACTTTCTTCTTAGACTGTCTTGGTCTGGCAGCTCGGCTCAAACCTGTTTGCTGTCCCAGTGGTGCCGAGCCTCCAAGCACAGGCAGGTAGGCGGTGGTTCTCATGCAGGAGTATGGCAGAGAAGTTCAGGGATCTACCATGGAGGCCCCATTCCCGCCCCCCTAGGACACAACACGCACTCCAGAATAAGGAAGACATGTGCTCAAATCTGTTTTCCCATGGGGGGTCGGGGGTACAGCGTGCATTAAGACTAAAAGCCAGACCCTCTGTCATTGAAATCGCAGATGGAACAGGCAGTGTGTGATTCGCACAGCACGTTTCCCTAAAGTCCTTCCTTGCATGTCTTTCCGACAACAGGGCCACTTCTAAGCCTCCCCGGAAGAGGAGACACACACTCGCATCTGTTGAACTGAATGCCAGCGAAGCCAGAGCAGATCAGAAATAACCCGGAGGTCAGGACAGCTGCTCTGAGCCAAAGTGATATGTATGCTTTCATTGTTTTTCATAACCACCAGCATGTCTCTGTGACACATATGACAGGAACAGATTCCCACTCACCCCCAACCTCCCTTCTTCTTCTTCTTCACCAGGACAGTATCAACCATCAGGGGAAGTGGATTGTAACAGACTAAAAAGGAGGGTCTATTTTTAGTCCTTTCTCGCAACTTATTTTTGTCTTGGGTGTCCTAAAATTAGGCGTGCTGATGGAGCTTGTCTATAATCAGTGTGGCGCTGGCTGATGCAACCAGGGCCTTTGGGAGGAGAGTTCTCCCCCCCCCTGCCCCCCCCTCCCCCGTGCCACTCTGCCTTCCCACTGCTGGGTCTCGGCTTTCGTGGCATCTCCAGCCAGTGGACTCCACTCCCTAAGGAGGAGGCTCCAGCCCTGCCCAGGGACAAGTCGGCCACGCAGACCATGTGATTAGCAGCAGGGGAGACAGCCGTGCATCTAGCACCTAGGGTCCAAAACTTCTTTAACCCAGTGCTCCCTTTCCAGAAAAGAAAACAAACAAAAAGGATTGTTGCCCTCACAATGAAAATGCGTTTTTCCGATAGCCCATCACTGAAGCTAAAGGGTAGGTAACTGCTTTTACCACCCCCTGGATTGCTCCAGCACCTCCACTCCCACCCAAGGAAGCAGGATCTCCCACTCTGGGGGAACAGTGGTCTAGATAAATGATTCTCAGACTCGGTTAGACCATGGACGAAGCACCTGGAAGCCATAGGGTTCTTTAAGGAACAGAATATTAATTAATAGATTCAGCAAATACCAAAGGTCTGGGTCACGCCAGCTACTATGCTGGCTTCTACTGTATTTTATTTTATTTTAAGAACCAATGCTACTTTATGCCAGCAGAAAACAGGACTGTATTATATGAATTCGAGGCACAGACTGGGAAAAAAATGAAGACATAAAGATTTTTAAGAATTCACATTTGGATGGGCTGAGCCCCAGTGGCGTAGTGGTTGAGTGCGGGACTGTGGTCCACTGGCTTGGCGGTTCAAATCCAGCAGTGGCTCTCCAGGAGCAAGGCTGGGTCTCCTATTCCCACCAGAGGGCAGTGATGCCCCCCCAAATAAATAAAAAAATAATTAACATTTAGAAACTTCCAGTTATCTTGCATGCTTATTCCGCTCGTTTATATCCTTCTGAGAGCTTGCTTGAAACAAGCTGGTGTGTCATAGAAGAATCTAAATGCGTTTCAACTTTACTTTCCCTCCTATATACAACCACTCAGACCACTGCTTGGTCTGACGGATCAGGAATCCGGAGGGCTTTTGTGGCTGAGAAGCTGTTCTTTTAAAAACCTCTTTTAAAGGGGGGACCAATTGTAGGGATCTACATATAACCTCCTCACTGGGGTATGGACAACAGGGAAGTGGATGAAGGGACTCATTGGACATTGTGCAATATGACAAAATAATGGTAATTTGTAAACTCTCAAGAGTTCATGAAGGAGCGGGGAGTCAGGAGGGAGGGGAAATAAGGAGGGGGGAGTCAGGAGGGAGGAGAAATATGAGGAATTGATACCAAGGGCTTAAGTAGAAGGAGGATGTTTTGAGAATGATGGCAATAAATGAACAAGTGTGGTTTGCATACAATAGATGAATGGATTGATCGTGATAAGAATTGTATGAGCCCTCAATAAAATGATTAAAAACAAACAAACAAACAAAAAAGCCTCTTTTAATTAAAATTTAAAACTGTCTTTTAATTAAAATTTCTAAAAAAATCATTTATTTATTGTACCCTTTTGTTTGTGGAACGTAATACAAAAACAACCATATTATATGTCGTTACATAGTCCATCTCTGCTCAGTTGAGTAACAAAATCGTCAAAGGAATGGTTCAGAAGAAGTGAGTTATTTGGCCACAGATGCGATTTAAATCCAGGGAAAACCTTGGCGGTCAAGTTTTTTAGCAAAAACATGTGGAAGAAGAAGCTCTTCAGTCTTTATATGCCATTACTTTCCTGTGATTTTACCAGAACCATTAAAAATTAATCTTCCAATTTGCGAGAGGAGAAGTATAATGCAAATTTAAGAACAATATCATCATCTTCTCAACAACAACAACAACCAAAACATCTCAAAAAGCTTACAATCATATAGTTAGGTTTTCTTTCCCCCTCCAATCAATTGATTCTCTCTGAAAGAGAAACTGCCTGGTTTAGCATTGGGGGTGAAGGCTTGTGAGACGGCAGTATTAACTGAATGGCTGCTGGGACTGGGGCTGGAGGAGACACTCAGGGTCCTGAGTGTTGAAATTCAAGAAGGTCCCCTACTCTTAGCCACTGCCACCAAACTGGTCCTGGTTCACAGCAACCTTCTGGGGTTTCCACGGCTATCACACTGCCAACTTCTGGCTATGTGGTTTGCGGCCCCACTTGGGACTCTTTATGCGATGCAGGTAAATGCTAGCCTGGTGACTTACAAAACCCAGCCCTTCCTTTGAACAAGTCACGCCTACTGAACAGTGCCTGACATGAAAGAGGAACGATTATTCGTCAAACGCCTTATACAAGGTTCTTACATGACATCTATCCTACCCCCCATCTCCAATGCATCTCGCCTCTGGCAGCTGTCCTCGTTTCTAGGAAGAACCACTGGCCTGACTGGGCAAAAGAAATATGAAAGGGTGAAACACAAAGCAGCACAGAATACCTCGGCGTAAACGCACCTGACTTTACCATTGCTGCGGTGGTCGTTCTTAAAATAGGAAAAGTATCCGATGTTGTGTTTCTGAGAATTTTTAAATTAAAAAGGAAGATGGACCATAGTTCATTAAATCTGATCAGTGGGTGGAGGAAAAACTCTCCCTCTTAGGACTAAATAGGAGGCTGCATGATAGGCCGGGGGAGGGAGGAGGAGTAAAACAACCCCCCATGTGAGTTAGCCAGGTGGGGGGAGTGTCTCTGCTGGGGAGGAAAAGGCATGTGCCTAGTCTCTCATCTGCAGGTACAGGAGCGCGGGTTATGTGGTGGGCTGCTAACCACAAGGTCAGTAGTTCGAAACCACCGTTGTTGTTCTTTCGGGAGAAAGCGGGGACTTTCTCTTGCTGTAAGAAGTTACCGTGTGAGAAACCCAGATGGGGGCAGTTCTCCTCTGCCCTATGGGGTCACTCTGAGGCAGAGCTGACTCAATGACAGTGAACTTGAGGCTAAGAACTGCATCTGTGGGTATGCGTCTGTCGACTGCTCCACCCAAGGACTCCTTTCTCTACCTACACGCGAGGAAAGTTAAGCCAGAGGCTTAGACACGGAGCTGCCAGGAAAGAATACAGGATGCTCAGTTATGCTAGAACTTCCAACAAACAGCAAGCAACTTCTCAATAGAAGTGTATCCGTACAATTTCCGCCTCGCTGCCATCTCAGCGATTCTCCCCAGCCCCTCCTTCCCAGGCACCTCACGGT
>PVJH01027502.1:0-28569 GCA_004026705.1 Nesogale talazaci | reverse complement strand
TAATTTTAAGGAGAATAATGTTAAGCTATAAGAGTGAGCCATCTATATTGAGTTCAGAGGAAAAATGTAAATTGAGTAGTTGAAACAGGTGAGAATGGATCAGTTATTCAAGAATGTGTCAAAGGGAAAGTGAGACAAAATAGAAGTTCTCTAGGGATTATAGAGCTGTAAATCTCTAGGGAGCAGACTGCCTCACCTCCTCCCATGAAGCACTTGGTGGGTTTGAACTGCTGGATTTGCAGTCAGTAGCCTGATGCTTAATCCATAGTACTCCATTTGCATACCTTCATGACCTTAACTTTCCAATGCCTACTTTTTGCCTCATGCTTTCTTTTTTGAACTTTTACTCTATGAAGTAAATAGTGTATGAAGTCAATATGACTTCAAAATTTCTTAATTTCCTCTATTACTTAAAAATTAGTCACCCACATTTTTAACCAACATCCCTAAAATTACATTTTAATTAATAGCCCAATGTCAAACCAATAGGTAGTCCAAGAATACTTGAAAATAGTTTAGTAATTATTCATCTTAATATTTACTACCATTTTAAGGAGATCTGGTGGCACTGTCTAGTAAGTATTGGATTTCTTTTTTTTTTTTAATCATTTCATTGGGGGCTCATACAACTCTTATCACAATCCATATACATATCCATTGTATGTCAAGCACATTTGTACATTTGTTGCCTTCATCATACTCAAAACATTTGCTTTCTACTTACGTCCTTGGTATCAGCTCCTCATTTTTCCCCTCCCTGCTCTCCCCTCCCTTTTGAACCCTTGATAATTTATAAATTATTAATATTTTGTTATATCTTACACTGTCCAATGTCCCCTTCACCCACTTCTCTGTTGTCTGTACTCCAGGGAGGAGGTTATATGTAGATCCTTATAATCGGTACCCCCTTTCTACATTATCTTTCCTCCACCCTCCCAGTGTCTCTGGTCCTGATAGGATCATCTGTCCTGGATTTCCTTTGTTTCCAGATCCTACCAGTACCAGTGTACATCCTCTGGTCTAGCCAGACTTGTAAAGTGGAATTGGGATCATGAAAGTGGGGAAGAGAAAATATTGAACTAGAGGAAAGTTGTATGCTCCATCATTGCTGCACTGCACCCTGATTTGTTCATTTCCTCCTTGGGACCCTTCTGTAAGAGGATGTTCCGCTACCTACATATGTCTTTGGGTCCCCAGTCTGCACTCCTCCTCATTTACAATGATATAATTTTTGGTTCTTTGATACTGATGCCTGATCCTATTGACACCTTGTGATCACATAGACTGGTGTGCTTCTTCCATGTGAGCTTTGTTACTTCTGAGCTAGATGGCCGCTGTTTACCTTCAACCCTTTAAGACCTCAGATACTCTTAAGTATTGTATTTCTAACCCCAAAGCTAGTAGATCAAAACCATTAACCACTCCATGGGCGACAAATAAGTCTATTTGCTCCCGTGAAGAATTACAGCCTCAGAAACCCACTACAGGATCACTGTAACTCAAAATGAATTCAATGGTGATGGTACAATTATACTTTAAAACTTTTAAGTCATGTTAACATTACATGTTGTGTGTGGTTGGGTTGTCTAGAGAAACCCATGTAGGTATTTAAAAGTAAACAGACCAAAAAACATGTGAATTCACTTTCATCCAGTGACACTGCTTCTTAGTGACCCTTTAGGATAGACTAGAACTGCCTCCTGTGGGTTTTTGAGACTGTATGTATTCATGGCAGTAGAAAGCCCACTGTGTTGTGATGCAGCTGGTGGTTTTGAACTGCTGACCTTTGGGATCTGAACACACAATCACTACCCACCAGGGCTCTTCTTCTATGCCTAAGAAAGCTTTATATTAAGAAGGCATCCCAGGCCAATCCAACTCAAGTCTATATACATCACTGCTATGAAAGGATTATTAGGATCCACCCTACTCCAGTATCGCCTCAGTAACACAACAAAAGGAAACCCCTGTTTCAAAACAGGGTCATATTTACAAGGATTGGAGTAAGGACTTTAGCATCACATTTCTCGGGACACAGCTTGAACTATAGCCCTGATGTGCTTCTTGTCACCTGGAACAGTTGTCCAGAGGATTTGAAAATGCATTTTGTTGTATGTATTATGCCTCGGCTACTCGTAGTTACATAAGCTAAAAATAATTAGAGTCAAACCTATAAGGTTAGAAGCTCTTTCAAAGATCTTTTCACACAATTGCTCTCTCTCTCGTCTCAGAACCACACTGAACCTATGACAGATATTGGACACACTAGATTAAAACTTTTATTGGAAAAAAATTAACTGCTCCCCATAGTGACTCTTTACTAACGAATATACTTTACTTATAATTAAGAGCCTGGGTGCCATAGTGGGTAGCGCATTGGTCAGCTAAACATCGGCAGTTGAAAATCAACTTTCTGCTTCCTCTCAGATCTCTCACTGCAGAAACTCAGACAGGCTGCTCTGCCCTCGCCCGCTGGGTGGTTAGGAGTCAGGCCCACTCACTGGCTGCATTTGGGCTTCAGTTTACTTATGCTCTCTCTGATTCACCCGCCCCAGTGGAAATGGAAAAGAGTTGTACATCCTTCCTCATGAACTATGAGCTCATATGTAGTGAGAATTGATACATTTTCATTTGACTCCTCATCTCGGCTTCATGCTAAATGATTTTGATAATAGTATTGCCCTTTCTTCTTAGGTTCTCTTTTTGTTGCACAAAAAATAATTTTTAAATTGAAAGAAGTCACTGAATGTGCTTGCTATGGGTTAGAATTATATTAATAGGATGCAGATTCCTTAAGATACTGGAATTATGCAGTGAGAACACCAAATAAATAGATTTAGGGGAGGAAATTGTAAACTTTTAAACATATATTTAAGAAAATGTGTATAACTATTTATAATTCTCTTTCCATACCTTTCAAGGGGAGAAATCTATCCTGTGGCATTTACGTGAGTTTTACTCATTTATAATTAAAATCATTATCAGTCTTTTTAGTTGATTTCAAAGTAATAAATAGCCCTTTGAAATGAACAGGAACTTGCGTTTTCTGAGTGGTGCAGGCATAAAAGGAAAAAGAAATTAATATCTAACAAAGTTTTTACTGTCCCTCGACCAAATACTGATTTCCATGAAGACATTGAAGTTACAAAGGACTTAGGAATTCTCAGCCTGGCTTTCCGCTTGATGAGTACGAACTGTCTGTGGGTCTCTTTGAGGTGTCAGGAGAGTCACCATAGTGTCACACAAGGGTTCTTAGCGCAAAGCAAACACACTTTCCACAAACTCAGCTGCTTAATCTGTTTGAAGGCTGAACTATACGATGGAGTAGATGACTCTGGGTGCTGGGAAGGGGAGCAGAGCATTTCCACAGACTCATGATTAAAAAAGAAAAACCGCTATTGCCATTCTTTCAAATGCTTGCTATTTTCATCAAGGGATTTCACTCAAATTTTGTAATTTCACTTATGGCTTCAGAATCTTATTTTAAGCCTAATGGGGGGAAATTGTGCTAAAATAGGCTTAATTTTTTTAATATATTTTTATAAAAAATTAAATTCTAAATTTCATTGTGTTCATTATAACCTGTTTTCTTCCAGCTTTATTTATGACTTTTTAAATTAATATTTTGGCTATATTACAAATTACAAAGTAACGTTAGACATATTTGAACAGTTCATAAATACTTATTGTCTAGATTAAAGAATAAGTTTCTTAGCACCTCAATTCAGGCATGAGGTTTACATCAGTTTTTAATACAATGTTTATAGTTGGCAAGGGATTATTAGTACTATTAATAATGGGAAAACTTAAAAACTTATTTTTAAAAATTACTCTTCAAAATGCCTTCTGTGTCTTTATTTGGAAGTCCAATAAAATAGGATATTCCTAATTAAACAAAAGGTCCAAATGTTAATTTGTGCACTTATCTGCATATGCCTTCACCATACATCTGTTGATGTCACCTTCTGCATCTGGATCTAATAGGCATAGCCTTGTCATTGGTTTATCGCAAATAGATGACTCCTAAGCAATCATTGTAAGAAAAGCAGCATCTAGCATGCTTCCTTTCTATTCTTGGATGCATAATATGCTTTATAAAAATTTAATGTTCTGAGCTTTTAATCATAAAACATGTTCTTAACATTACCTAACTGCAAATTGACCTACATAATGCAAGTCTTTTGATACTGCAACAAGAGTGTATTTTGTAGTCAATTTCAATACCATTGTATTTGTTTACCAAATTGTTTTCTTACTCATTAAGTATATAAAGAGGGTTTGTTATTGTCACGTTGTTGTTGTATGTCACCTAGTCCCTTCTCAACCACAGAGGCACTCACTATAGACAAAGTAGGACTCTCTCCAGGGTTTCTGGGGCAGAAATCAATATGGGAGGCAGAGACCATTATGTTGTTTGCTTGGTGAATTTGAATCACTGACTATTCAGGTATCAGCCATTGTGCCACCCAGGCTGTTTGTGTTTCTTTGGATCATAGTTTATTATGCATACAGCTAGATGTCATGCTTGACAGATATTTATTTACTGGGGGGAAAAAATGACCGCCTACCCAAGTTTTGAAATACTTAATGTCTCTGAGCTGTATATTTTTGAAAGATAAATGTTATGTATATTCCACCACAATATTGCGAAGTGGGGGACCAACTATGACAAGAACCACACAAGACCCAATGGGTTAGTTCATGGATATGGGAGAAAATCAGGGTTGAGACAAGGTTCAGGATTGAGGAAATCGTCTGAACAAAGACAGTGTAAGTGGTAGAATCTATGGTAACACTCTCAAAGCAAAGCCAATTGGAACAGGCATTTGATTAATTTTAAATGTAATGAACGTTGACTAACAACAACAGCAAGCTAAGAATTTGAGTTAATACCTTGACCTTTAGTGAATATCTCACTTTAACTTAAGAAGAAACATAGCTTCAATTGTCTAGTTTACTCCTGGCTTCCAGGAAAGGATTAATGTAGGATTATGAAGATTGAAGCCTAACCTAGAATATGCGAAATTCCAGTGGAGCAGAAAGGATCCAAGCCAAAGAAGCACAGGGACTCCCCAAACTGAAAAGTCTGTACTTTCCCTGATAATGATCCCTTTGATAATCATCTTTATGGAGCTCACCATAAAGAATGTGAAAGTGGAAGTTTAAAAGTTAGATCACAACCAAGCTTCTTGCAGTTAATTTATGTCTTTATTTTAGAAGCTGCCTCCTCAGAGGTGGCTCAGGTCTGGGCTAGTATACAATATTTGCATCCTAGGATAGGTGAAAAATGTTTTAATGGAGGTAAATAGAGAAGAAAAAAGAAAATGAACAAAAGAGAAAAAATTAGAGAGAACTCTGTTTTTGTGTAAGACGAGATAATTTGTTCTCTTTGGGGAGTATTGTTGCTTTTTCATTAATGTCAATGTCTTCATGGATTAAAGTCAGAGGTAGCATTCCTATCCTTTTAGAGAAATTATGGAATCTACGTACAACTATGATGCATATATTTTTCAGAACTTGACTGTTTTTTTTAAATTTATTTTTATTTTGAAATGCACCAGGAGTTCTTCACCTCACAGAGATCCCAATGTGATTTTCCCATGAATACCATATTTGTATATATACTCTAAATTCCTGAGTATGAAAATATTCTCCGGTAAATTACTTTTTTCTTGGTTTTGCTCTGAGCCCTAATCATATCATAAGCCTTCTTACTATTTCACACACTTGACAGGCTCTGTAATTCTGGGTGCTTCTGTGATGATAAAGGAATTGATCCACTTTAGCTGAGAATCATTGAAGAAAAGCTAAGATAGGATTGATCAAGCATTTTGAACTTCAGAGTAGTAGATAATTAGTACACTAATTCCTAGCATTCTTTACAGTATTTTACCATAGGAAATGGGAGCTAAAGCTTTTGCTTTAGAAGTTTTCATCATGTTTCGTCATTTTCATTATTCCTACTTGGGTAGTGCTCAATCCATTGTACTAACTCCCTCCAAACTTCCCCTTTTATCTGTCCTTGAACACGTAGTTGCAAATACTTCACCTCCATTTTTATATGAACCCAGACCAGGTTTTCAGTGGCTGTGTATGCTTAAATTAATTCTCACAATAGTCTGAAGTCAAATGTGTGCGCATCTACACCATTAACCTAATTAGATAAATAGTTAAAGCTCCTTTTTTTAGTTATAGATTTTATTCATAAAAGCAAATTTTACCTGCATTCTAAAATTTTGCATTTGATTTTTTCCCCACGGGGTCAGAGATTTGTTATATGTGCATATTAGACCCTCAATACATTTGTCGATGAACAGATACTTTGCTTATTTCATTGTGGTTTTGTCAGAGGGTGAAATGCTCGATGTTGATGCTATATAGGTGTTTATTTTGGGTCGTTTGTATTAAAAGGCAATAAATCAAATAGAGACTAGATACAAATACAGTAGCAGTTGGAGCATATCTCCTTGTCTTCTCTCTCTGCTCTTCTGTTCTCTGTAACAGCAGAGCAAAGCAGGTGTTTTCTTCAGTTCTTAATCTAACAACTGAACTAATCCAATTAGTCATCCTTTGTTTAAAGATAGCAATCTTATATTGTGAGTTGTGAGATTTTTGTCAAGTATTTCTGTAGGAAGACTGGCTAAAAGTAAAAAGCAGAACTTCAAAAATAGCAGAGTAAAATTTATTTTGGAATGGTTTTAACTTATAAATTTAAATTTTAAATTGTTTTGCTTTTTTTACTATGAAAATAGTTCTTGAAATATTATCATGCTTGTCTTTTCCATTGACTGAAGACAAGAGCATAATAAAAGCAGTTAAGTCTCTATTATGCATCTTTCTGTGACTATTTGCCATATAAAAAGTTATGCAATAACCGAAACCTATCTAATGTCTTGAAACATCCTATCCCTTAAATTTAACTAATCTTTTCTCCAGGCTGAGTTGTGTGTATTTCACATCAGTGTTCCAAGAAGGTCTCACCTCCTCAGTTGAGAGCCTAATCTTTCCCAGAAGGATGGGAGTAGCACAGTTCAAGAACAAGAATGAATCTCTGTATAATCACACCACAATGTGAGGTGACCCTCAGACAGAGAACTGACCAGATACACATATGGGTTTTAGGAAGACTCTCTGATGCTCTTTTTTAACACAGCTGTGAGAAGAATGTGGCTAAGACCCAGTAGTCATTCTTGAGTAGAGCTGGCAAAAGAAACCATGAGGAGAAGAGAATTTAACACATGGGTGTAAGAAAGTTCGGGCTTCATTGATGCGATCTGAGGGGAATGCCTAATGACTGGGAGAATCAAACTTGGCAATGAGAACACAAAGCTCTTTTCATCAATTCAAATGCAGACTCTAAAGCTGCAGATGGTCACCTCCAGCCTTGTCTATTCAGTGTGGGGTTTTATCAAATGGTACTTTGGTGAATACTAATAGATCAAAACAAAGATTTAATAATATAAAGATGTGGCGTTCATTTTTAAATGAGTATACAGGTCAGTGTCTCAGAAAAGGATGAAAAGAACACCTTTTATAGATGGGTCTAAAGTCTTTTTGTTATTTTTTAACTTCAAAAACAAATGACATCTTTAATGTACAGAATGTGTTTCATGGAGAACAGCTTAGGATTTGAAGAAGAGGTCAAAGCCAGAGTTTATACTTATGCTCCCGGGTTTCCTTACTCTTTGCTGAGAATTGTCAAATTACAGAGTTTGTTCATGCCATCCTTTAATATTTTCTTGAGGCTTGATAGATTAAATTTATCTTGCTAGTCTTCGGGACAAATTGAACTAATTAAAAACTTAAGGTGAAAACATGTATATCTTCATTAGAATCTTCTTTAGAGAAAGCAAAGAAATGTTTATTGGGATGGAAACCTTTGAATATTTCTCTGGATTTGAAGTTACACTTTTATTCTTTGTGTTACATCTTCTAAGATTTTAGAATTTATAATAATTGTTTATATGTTAAAAGACAACGTACCATGTTGGCACTTGATAATTTATAAATTTCCGGACTCAAACCCAAATAAATGAAGGCTTATTATTCAACATAAACTTTTGCCAGGCATGAAAATATGAGCTTAAATAATTTAATGTACATTCTCTGTTTCTACTATTTGTGATGAGAATATGAGTGACTCTGTATTCCTAATATTTTTATCTAGCTAGTAATTTTAGCATATAAACAATTTAAATGCTGAAATTAAGAGCTAAAGAAGCAATTTAGTGCATAGTAGAAGTCTTTATAAACTAATATTCTTGACTGTAACTCACTTGGTATGTGCAAGTCATAAAACTGCTTGCTCTCAGATTTTTCATCTGGAATATGAAGTTAGTACCACTTGCTCTACCCATTTCAAACCTTGACTCTGGGGCAAACAAGATACATGTGCATAAAAGTGTTTTGGGAGGTATGCTGTATAAAAAATTGATTTAAGAATAGACATTTTGAAAACAATCACTTTGAAGCCAAAAATAGTACAAAAGGATCTGGAGAGGGTCATGTGACCTCGTCTACCTTCATGAGAGGGAAAGAAAACCATCATCAATGTGAACCCCAGGTCGGCTTCTGTGATGCAGAGGTCAGATAAATCTTTCTCCTAGTTTTGTTTGTGTTTTTTTTTAATCAGTTTTTACTTTAGTCTTCCCTTCTATGGCATTCTCTGCTTCTCTGCTGGGTTCAGTAATTCATTGCAATAGCCACATATCACTCAGAAGCACGACTCACGATTATGGTCTTTGTTAGGGAGGTAACAGGTTACAGTTCAGCACCAGAAACATAGAACATACAGTTCTTCAGTCAGGATCACCTCTTCCCAGACAAATCTCTCTCTGATTTGTGAACCTCTCAGTGCCATTTGTGAACCCTTCATATCACAGTAGCTGAAAATAATATTTTAGCCTGAGGCATATGATATGCCCCATGTTACTTTGGGGGAAAAAACATCTTCACAGCTCCAGGGCACTGGAGGTCAAGAGGAGTCTAGGGGTTCCCTCTCATAGTGTGAGTGTTAATGTTGGGTGCCGTCCAGTCTGTTCCAACCCACAGTGACCTCATGCACAACAGAACAAAACACTGCTTCATCCTGCATCACACCCATAATCGTCCCTGTGCTTGAGTCAAGTGTTGCAACTAGTGTGTCAGTCCATCTCTTTGAGGACCTTCCTCTTTTTCATTCCCCTTGACTTTACCCAACATGATATCCTTCTCAAGAGACTAAGCTCTCCCGCCAACATGCCCACAGTACATAGAGGAAGTTTCCCCATTCTTGCCTCGAAGGAGAAAGAACTCTGGCTGAACTTCTTGCAAGACAGATCAGTGCGTCCTTTGAGCAGTCGGTCTTACTTTCTTCTTTTTCCCAATATTCTTCTCCAGCATCACAATGCAAATGCATTGATTCTTCTTCAGGCTTCCTTACTCAATAGCCAACTTTCACAGGCATGTGAATCAAGGAAAATACCATGGCTTGGATTAGTCCACGTTAGTCCTCAAAAAGTAGCAGCCTTGCTGTTCAGTACTCTAAACAGTTCTTGTGCAGCAGATTGACCAAATGCAGCCTATCTTTTGATCTCTCAACTGCTGCTTCTATGAGCATTGATTGGGGATTCAAGCAAGGCAAAATCCTTGACATCTTCAACCCTTCTACCGTTTATCATGATATTACCTCTTGGTCCAGATGTGAGGGGTTGGGTCTTCTGGACATTGAGTTGTAATCTGCACTAAAGGCCGCCATCCTTGGTCTTCATTTGCAAGGAGTTAAAGTCTTCTTCACTTGAGGCAAGCAAGGTTGTGTCATCTACATCAGACATCATTCTATAATTTACTTTCGGCAATGATCCATCTGTACATGGACTGTGATAATCCTCACTCCATTCCTCTTTTGAATCCACCTTAAATTTCTGGCCATTTTCTGATTATGCTTTTCTGCAACTACATTCGAATTACCTCCAATAGAACTTTACTTATATATAATACTAATGATATAATTCGATCATTTTTGAATTTTGTTGGATTACCTCTTGGGGGAATGGGCACAAATATGCATCTTTTATTGTCTAGTGTCCTCAAACAGTATTTAGAGATTTATCATTAAAATTTACTTTAAGCATATTTAATCCAAATATCTGTGCTTATGCAAATCATAATAGACCCAAACCACTCAACCTTTTATCAAAATTTCTCTTTCAAAGAAATTGATTGGGGCTGAACCCTGGTGGCGTAGTGGTTGTGCGCGACACTGCAGCCCACTGGAATGGAGGTTCAATTCCAGTTCCACGGAGCAAAGGCTGGGCCTCCTACTTCCACCATTAGAGGGCAATGATGCCCCCCCCCAAAAAAAAACACAAAAATTATTTTAAAAATTAAAAAAAAAGAAATTGATTAACAGTCTTGCCTTTAAGACTGGGTCATAATTAGACTAGGTATTGATTCCACAGTCAGTTAACTGAGTAGCTGTCTTCAAGACATCTACTTATAGGTGAGTGACTGCATCTCATTTGGACTAGATGCACCTTAGTCTTCAAAGTAGCGTCTTGCTTTACAGTTTCTAAACAGATCTTGTGCAGCAGATTTTTTTTTTTTTTTGGTATTTTCAGCCTATGTCTTCTGTGCAGCTTGGACTTCTTCCTATCAGTTCTTGGTCATACATACTCCCTGACATGGATGAACATGAACCAATTCTCTCTGTTGCTGTGACTATGTAATCCTTCCTTCTTTCCAAGATCCTTCTTGTGTAATTCAATATCTTGCCCTCAGACTCCTTCAGCATGGCAAGTTCTGAATTTGTTTCAGTTCTTTCGGCCTGATAAACGCCAAGTGTGATTTTCTAACTTCAGACTTTGCTGCCTTTCATTACCAGACTTGGTCTTCTAGAGCAACCCTCTGAAGTCTTCTGGTCTTTCGCACCATCATTCCTCTGTTCTTTCAGACACTGCTGACATCCATTTTGGTCGTGACTGTCTTTTCAGTGACCGTTTGCTTTTTTTATTGTGTGATATCCTTGATGCCATTCCACAGCTCATCAAATCCTCAATCATTTGTATCTAATGGGCCAATTCTGGTCTTGAGACATTTCTCATTTCAAGTGGGATGTTCTCAGGGTATACTTTGACTCTCGCCATATTGTTTCAGTTTTCATTCTTCATCATGCCATCTGCATGTGCTATTTGCTCTGTTGGCCCCTTTTCTGCTTACCAGTGATATTGAGCTCCATCATTGCTTTCCATAGTTGTAGCTGCATTGATTCCTGGGTAGAAAGCCCAAACTTACTACCATCAAGTCAATTCTGACTCACTGTGCCCACAGAACAGAGGAAATCTGCACCTTAACATCTCTGAGACTATAAATCTTACACAAGATGGCAGTTCTCCTGAGCGGCAACTGGCCAGATCGAGTCTCCAGATCTCTCTGAGTGTAACAGGAGAATGAGAAATTAACCCATTATATCACTAGACACCTTTTCTAGCATCACTTCTGTTGTTTATATATATACTTACAATGAATTAGTTGTTTGTCTTGCAAAATTCTGTCACGTTATCATGTTGTGATCTCCATCGCCAAGTTCCACCAAAGTCCAGCTCACTAGTTTTGTTTCTTTGTTTCCAACATGGCATTCATCAATCTAAATAGTTTTTAAATACTAACCTACCATATACCAAGTTATTTAGAGGATTAATGATGACAAGGGATTAGAAGTAGTGACTTTGATTGTCAAGTGCTTTCAGACAATATTTAAAGATTTATCATTAAAATTTACTTTAAGCATGTTTAAACAAAATGTGCTTATGTAAATCATAATAGACCCAAACCACTCAGTCTTTTATCAATATTTATCTTTCAATGAAATTGATTAAAAGCTTTGCCTTCAAGACTTGGTCAAAATAAGACTAGGTGTTAATATTTTGTTTACCACATTGTTTGTTTGCTTTAACTCTCTTTTTTTGCATTTTTTCTTTATTTTGATTACTAACTTTCTTTTGTACCCCTTAAATTTTATACCCAAAATGAGAATCTCATTTACCTCATCCTAGTCTTGGTCCTGAATACTTATAAGAGGTTTTTAAAGAGTCACTGGTAGAGGGAA
This sequence comes from Nesogale talazaci, assembly GCA_004026705.1. Lineage (NCBI taxonomy): Eukaryota > Metazoa > Chordata > Mammalia > Afrosoricida > Tenrecidae > Nesogale > Nesogale talazaci. Next base: position 16,484 of record PVJH01027502.1, on the reverse strand, counting down.
AAATAACAAAACCACCGCTAGTTATCCTCATTCAAAAATATATTAAAATAATGTTACTGTGCTGCTCTAACTTATAAGATATAATTTTTCATTATAATCATTTTATTGACAAAATTCAGAAATCGTACAATTCAATGGCTTAAATATAATAGAAAGAGTTATACAATCAACACAATCAACTTTAAAACATTTTCTTCTTTCTTGTACCCATTATTATTAGCTGTCCATTTCTCACACCTTCCTTTAAGAAACTAATAAACTAGTTACTATCCCTATAGATTTACCTATACTGGGTTTCATATAAAGAAAAAACATGAAAAATGGCAAAATAAAATGGAGAAAAACATCAATCCAAAGTAGAGAAAATAATAAAATCTAGAATAAATTTTAAAAGGGTCAAAAGAGAGAACAATGTTAAGGTATTAAACTTTAGCCTAATTGCACCTGCATTAGTCAACTTTCCACTGTTCTCTGAGAGCAAACCTGTGCCCATTCCTGGTCAGGGGTCAGAAGGAATTCAGTTCAGTGTCTGTATGGACTCTGCCAATGGAATTTGGACTTTCGCTGTCATCCATGGCCTTCTGTAAACTGGGTGCTCAGAATATAGACTCTAATAAAGTTCCTTCTTCAAGACTGGTGTGCTTCTTCTATGTGGATTTAGCTGACAGTTCACTTACACGAATGTTTACCTAAAACATGCCTTTAAGACCCCAAAGCCAATTCTTTCTGACAGGTGGACACCACCTGATTTCATCCCTACACTTTAATTGTAGCACCCACATGGTCAGTGATCGCTTCATGATGGCAGGTCTAGAGTATGGCCACGTCATTCGAACCATTGTTCTTAGATGACAGCTTTGAGGGATGATCTCAAAACCCATAGGATGGTATTTTGAATTTTAAAAAGTCATAATATGGATTTGAACAGTTCTGAGTTTTCTGCTTCCATGGAATTTGACTAGTTTTTAGGGTTGTGAATGAAATCCATTCTTAAAGATTTAAGAATGTATTTAAGTTACATGTATATGTACATCCAAACAACTGCGTACAATTAGTTCAGGAAATGACTTGTTGCCTTTTCAATGATTTAAAATCTTTATGTAATTCAAGGAAAGGTGATCGTGGTGAAGAATTTGCTGAGCAGGGCTTGGTTCAATCATTTCAAAGTGAGCAGAGGTTTTCATCACACAAAATGAAAGTTACCAGGTGTCCGTGAGATGGATGTTCATAACCTAAGGACTTACTTTGGTGACAAAGCCTGTTGGAATTCCTGTGCTTACTCCATTGCTAGCATCTTTGTTAAGTGGTTGTTATGTTGTTATGAACTGGGCTGTTGGCCACAAAGGCAGTAATTAGCAAGCACCAGTTACTCCTCAGATGAAAGACAAGGCTTGCTATTCCTGGACTAGCTATAGTATTGAAAACCCATGGCGGGGGGGGGGGGGGTCAGTTCTACCCTGCCCTGTGCCATTGGCCAGCATGGACTCGATGGTAAGGCGATGGTGAATGTCATTTTAATTATCTTTCACATTGGTTAGTTGCCAGATCTCTTGATAGGAGGATCCTGATTGTATTCTAGACCCCAAATAAGTTTGAGAACATATCGTTTTATGAATGAAAGACAAATCAGAGAAAATGACTGCAATGATGCCAAATTAATAAGTAGAATATTACTTTTTCTTGGTAGGCCTGAGGCTTAGGCTGAAGTTTGAAGTTGCATTGATATATTATCCCTCTTGGTCTCCCAAAGGATATTGCCAGTCTTTCGAATTAAACTTGAATAAAGTTGATTTGTATTCCCTGTAAATCAAAATTTGAAATGTTGACATTAGAAAATTTCATTCAGTGCTAATTATATATGACTTTTGAAAGTTAGGAAGGGAAGAATCCTACATTTTAAAGTGTAGTATTACTCTAAAGCCCTATGAAAACAATAGTGAGTAGCTTAATAAGCCATCTTAATAAAATACCTTCATAAAACTAACCAGTTATTCTTGCTTGCTGCATTTCACGTGTCAGTATGAAAACCAGTGATTCATTTCCTCCATCGTTAATTGAAATTTTTTCTGGGTTTAAATTGATAAAAAAAAAAAAACTTCGAAATGGCAGAGCAATGTTTCCCAACTTTTCTTGATTCTTGAGCTCTTAAATCATAATAATATATGTTCTATCTAACTAGTTTTAAAACATTTTAATATTGATATCAAAGATATTTCAATTTTATTCCACTTTAATTACTATACCAATATTCTTTCCAAATAATTTTAATATTCATAATTTATAATGCTATGTGGTGTTTGATTTGTTTCAGCTATGTGAAAAAAGGCATAAATTTTATGATTGTTAAATTTTTCACTTTGATTTAGGAACTGACTGCATGCTTCTGAAAGAAGATTAAAATTTATAACATGAAATACCTTCTGGATCATGATATTCAGAGGTCTTATTGCTTTACCTTAAAAAATAAAATAATAGAAGCTTCCATTTCCTAATATATTTAACTTTGATTTTTAAGCCATAGTTACTTAATAGACAAGGTGTGACACTTTATCAAAAAATACAGTTTACAAACTTGACACAAATTTATACAACTATTCTTACGCCCCTTAATAATTTATGTATTACTATCAGTGTGCTTTTTACTTTCTCTAAGGCTTTCTTTGTCAATGGGGAAAGAAATCAAACAATATCTAACAGAATGAAAATAATAATGTTCAAAACAAGTATGTTGACTTGTTATGTTCAGCTCAGTGATAAATCAGCCAAAAAACTCAGGCATAAGCACACTCTGCTGAGCTTTCTTTAGACTCTACTTCATTCATAGATATTTAAAGTCCTGAACATGGCCTATTTTAAAAGGGGAAAAAAGTATTTAATCATCCTATCTTTGGCTTCAAAGTTTGAACTCAAAACAGACCTCATTTCCACCTTTAACTGCGTGATCCCCTATATACTTTCAAATTCTAAGGGGGCCGTTTGTTTTTGGTTTTTTTTGGGAGAGGGAGGTAGGGCATCACTGCCCTTTGGTGGGAGTAGGAGGTCCAGCCTTGCTCCTGGAGAGCTGCTGCTGGATTTGAACCACCAACCCAGTGGGCCACAGTCCCACACACAACCACTACGCCACCAGGGCTCAGCCCCAAATTGTAGTTTTGTAAAACATTTTTACCCTGGGTCAATTTAAACTTTTTTTTTTTGTGGGCATCACTGTCTCTGGTGGTCGTGGGCACTACCCAGTGCTGCTCCTGAGAGCCGCCGCTGGATTTGAACCGCCAAGCCCGCGGGCTGCAGTTCTGCACTCAACCACTTATGCCACTGGGGCTCAGCACAATTTAAACATTTTATGTTGCTAAATAAGTTTTATTACTTTCTAAAAAATATATTTCAAGAATTTCATTGCATATTTAACAAAAAAAGCCTACAAATATGTAATAATGTCAAATAAGTTACTTTTATTAATTATATTATAGTAAAAGTTACTGAGAGCTTGGACTTTTTTTACTGGGAAAACTGTGTCTTCTGTCATATTAAACACATATTAAAGGCTTCTTAGTGTCTTTTGGGGGGGGGGCAATCACTGCCCTATGGTGGTTGTGGGAGCTACTCTGCCTTGCTCCTGGAGAGCCACTGCTGGATTTGAACCGCCAAGCCCATGGGCCGCAGTCCCACACTCAACCACTATGCTACTGGGGCTCAGCCCAGCTTCTTAGTGTCTTAAAATTAAAAATATATATGGGAAATTAAATAGTTTATTATAGACTAGCTGCCTATATGCCTTAAAGTGCTAAGTAAATAGATTTTTCATCTTGGATAAAGTGTGCAATTGCAAGGCCTAATTTACTATGGACTTACTAAATATTAGTCTTTGCCAGTCCAGTTTACACCATTCACCTTTCCTGTGCCAACATTCTGATTTTGGTCTGAAGTATTCTGCAAGTTTCTGTTTTATGACAGTAGCCCCAGAGCTAGTTCTTCTAGTTTACTGACTATGCTTCATATATTCTGTAATTGATAAATCAATAAAACCATGTTGTAATATACAAACTTTCATCTCCATGAAGTAGTTATAAGTAAACTGTCAGTGAACACATGGGTCAAAAATAAATATGTTGTGATTATATTGACTGTGAAAACATTTGACTTTCATAGAACACATCATTTTATGTGTAGTAGAAATTGGTTGTGGTATTGTTAGTAATATTTTAAATAATGAATACTAAAGCAATAGTAGTGTTTAGATCCTAGAAATACATTTTATAATTAATTATTCTGAAGAGCTACATGTTAGCAGTATCTTTGTGCAAATTAATAGATATGAAACATTTCTTATTGAGTAGTGAAACTGAGTTCTGCTAAGACAATTTTTATCTTAGTTATTGAGTTTTATATTGGTTGAATACATTTTTCTATATTATATTTTGTTCGCAAAATGATGTAAAACGTTTAAAATAGTTTAATTAGGTAGCAGTTTAAACTCGTTATATTTAGCAAGTAAATGTGTTTAGAAAAAATAAGAAGTCAAACAGTCTTGTCATCTTGCTCATTTTAAATAACTGCTATTTAACAAATAGCTCTTGTTCCTTATGAGATTTTTACCAAGTCTTCAACAGCTAACCCTTTACTCTTTTACGAGACCCTACTTCCAGAAGCACACCAGTCTGTGTGAGCTTGAAGTGTCGAAAGGATCAGCTATTAGGCATCAAAGAACAAAAATCATTTCATTGTGAATGAGAGGGAGTGCAGAGTGGACTTGAGGCTCAGCTGTAGGCAACTGGACACCCCTTTGCAAAGGGGTCATGGAAGGAGATGAGCCAGCGAGGGTGCAGTGGAGCATAAATGAAGTAAACACACAACTTTCCTCTAGTTCTTAAATGCTTCCTTCCCCTCCTCCCCAATCTATCGTGATCACAATTCTACCTTGTAAATCCAGCTAGACCAGAAGATGTGCACAGGTACAGATAGGAACTGGAAACACAGGGAATCCAGGACAGATGGTCCCTTCAGGACCGGTGGGGAGAGTGGCGATACCAGGAGGGTAGAGGGAAGGTGGGGTAGAAAAGAGGAACCGATCACAAGGATTTACATAGAACCTTCTCCCTGGGGGATGAACAACAGAAAAGTGGGTGAAGGGAGATCTTGGGCAGAGTATGATATGATAAACCAATAATAATTTCTAATTATCAAGAGTTTATGAGGGAGGAGAGACTGGGAGGGGAGAAAACTGAGGAGCTGAAACCAAGGGCTCAAGTAGAAAGCAAATGTTTTGAGAATGACGAGGGCGACACATGTGTTTTTGTGCAGGACACGATGGGTGTATATATGGATTGTGATAAGAGTTGTATAAGCCCTGAATAAAATGATTTTTTTAAGTTCTGTTTTTGACTTTAGAAATTAATTGACTACTAAAAATTAAGTTACATGAAGAGGCTCCAAAGAGGTCATGAAAAAATTTCAGCAGCTTTTCATTCTATTTTTCAAACTTTTTGCAGCCCCTTTGTATATATCATTGGTCAATCAAGATGTCCTAAGTAGGCCGAGCCCCGGTGGCGTAGTGGTTGTGCGTGGGACTGCGGCCCACTGGGATGGAGGTTCAATTCCGGTCCCCAGGAGCAAAGGCTGGGCCTCCTACTCCCACCACCTGAGGGCAGTGATGCCTAAAAAAAAAAAAAAAAAAGATGTCCTAACTATTGTGAACTGGAAATGCTAGCATAAATAACTATACCAACACATTTATTTTATTCTAAATTTTATAAAGTAGGACAAAATTTGTAATGATGAAAGAGGAAAGAGTATTGCCCTGCTGAACAGAAGCCATGGTTTAATTTTTTTCCAATTATGATTACAATAACTAGACTATTGAATGATTTCGTTTATGTCTTTATTCAGCATGTATTTTTTTAAGCTTCTACTGTATCAGGAATTGTATTAAGCACCGGGGAACAAAATCAAACCTTTGGACCTCTTGAAACAATATAATCTATCAGGAAAGAAAAATGTAAATTATGATTATAATAATTAAAAATTGGAAGCATCCTAGTTGCTATGAGAAAACATAATAGGGAGCCCTACTTTAGAATTATGAGAGATTTTAGTCAAAAGCTACGGCCACAGGCATAACTGGAAATTAGTTGAGAAATGAGATTGTGTGACCTGTTTCAGTAGAATACTCACTCAGCCAAAGACCCGGCACAAGCCTCACTGCCCACATCCGGCCTGGCACTCCTGTTTGCAGCCAGCACCAGTGACCAGCCTGTGCCCACAGTCAGCAAGCTGCTCCTTGCCCCCAGGAGCCCATGAGTGCTGGCTGGCACTGCATCCTGCCGGCCTAGCTAACACCCACCACCCTCCCTTCCTGCTCCCGCCCTGCCCACAGTACCTTCCAAAGAGATAACCCCAGCTGTCTGTGGGGAGAGCCAACCCCAGTGAGAACCCACAATGCAGCTGGCACCAGGTAGTCCTTAGAATCATCATTGATAGCATCTGAGAAAGAAAATATAGAACCCATGGACTTCCAGGAAGATGGCACCAAACTCCGTGAAAATGCCATGCAGCCACACACATCAGCAGCAACTACAAGAAAGCAAGAGGAAAATGTCAGTGTCTGAGGGGGACCAGAACCGAGCAACGTACATCGGAGCAACAGGCGTTGAGCCACCACAGAGAGAAATCTTCAGAATGCTTCTTAAGAGTCATACAGAATGAGAGTCTCGATACAGAAAAAGGATTGAAAAAAATAGAAAGGATGGAGCCCACATATTGAAGGGAAATGCAAGAGGTAAGGGACGATGCAACAGAAATAAGGAAGACAGTAAAAGCCTTCACCTAAAGGCTGGGAAGAAGTGGAGAACCATACTAGAACCTTACTACTGACCTCAAAGCTATCTAAGCAGAATTCAACAAACATGAGAGAAATTCAAATGAGATAATGAAAGAAGCTGAAGAAAATATTAGAGCAATGAGCAATGCTATGAAAGGAAGCAGTATTCAAATCATTGGAATACCAGAACAAGACATAAGACATCAATAGGCGAGATAGCAGAAGTCCTGAGGAAAAACTTCCCCGATATAATAAAGGAGGCTCTGACAATCATACGGGAAACAGAGAGGGCACCAATGAGACTAGATCCCAAGAAGAACACCCCAAGGCATATAGGGCATATAGTAAAATTATTCAACTTTGAGGAAAAAGAGAAAATCCTAAGAGCAGGTTGAGAAAAAGCTGCAGTTACCTATAAGAGTAATCAGATAAGAATGTGCTCAGATACACCATTACAAACCAGGAAGAAGAGAGAATGGAGTTGCATCTTCTAAAAGTTGAAAGAGAATAATTGTGACCCAAGAATTCTCTATCCTGCCAAGCTCTCCATCAGGATAGAAGGTGAAGCAATAGTTTTCTTGGATAAAACTGTATCGTGAAATTAAAAAACAACTTGCATAGTACTACGAAGGACTGTACACCAACAAATTCAACAACTTGGAGGATCTGGACACACTTGTGGAAAGCAAACGACCTGGGACACTGGAGAATCTTTGAGGGCAGAGTGTAGAATAAGGAGGTGGAACCTGGAGCAAAAGAAACGCTTGGAATGGTATGCTTGCAGAATCTTGTACCCTTTCCTTTTCTTTTTTAAAAAAATCATTCTATTGGGGGCTCATATAGCTCTTACCACAGTCCACATTGGGGGCTCTTACAGCTCTTGCAACATCTATTGTAGCAAGTACATTGTGTTGCCATCATCATTTTCAAAACATTTTCTTTCTACTTGAGCCCTTGTTATCAGCTCCTCTTTTTTCCCTCACTCCCCCACCCTTGTGAGCCCTTGATAAATTATTAGTTTCTTATCTTACACCATCCACTGACCCCCTTTACCAAGGTTTCTGGTATTTGTCTCCCTCGGGGGGGGGGGGGCGGGGAGTTATGTGTCAATTATTGTGATCAGTTTCCCCTTTCTTCCTCTTCTTCTCCCTCTTCCTCCCTACCATCATGGTATTGCTACCCCCATTACTGTGCCTGAGGGGGTTATCTGTCCTAGATTCCATGTGTCTAGTGCTTGTATCTGTTCCAGTGTACATTTTCCAGTCTAACGGAGTCTGTAAAGTATAACTGGAGTCATGATGATAGTGGCTGGGGTTGGGGAATGGGGAATTAAGCATTAAAGACTAGAGTACCGTTGTGTGCTATACGGCATCCTGTGTAGCCTTTCTTCATTTATTTGTTTCCGTGAAAGTTGTTCATAGATTTTAATAAGGGGATATGTCCTGATTGACATTTTTCAAAGGTTAACCCAAACTCTTTTTTTTTTGTGGGGGGACATCTCTGCCCTAACCCAAACTCTTATATGAAGAGTAGTTGGAATGGAGTAAAGTAGAAATGGAGGAGTATACTTGAACTTGAAATCTATATAGAAGGTAGACTACCTGGATGGAATTGGAGGCATCAAAAAGAACTCTCACTTTTTGTCTTGAGCTACCTTTTGGATAGAAATTCCATTTGGGCTGGGGGGGACTTGGGAAGCTAAGAGTTGAAATGAGTAGACATTTTAACAAACTGAATCTGACCAGCAGCTGAGATATTCAAGAAGATATCTTTTTGAAATAGGGATTACCTCCCCAAAAATGAATTTTTTCCAAAACTTTATCACCTTCAAAGTGCTCTTCTTTATACTTAATACATTTGCCAATTCTGTGATTCCATTCTTGGAAATATTTTTAAACTCATCTCTTTGGATGGCTGACAGTGCCTCCCACGTTCATTTGTTTGTTTGTTTTAACCTCATCTATGGCATCAAATCACTGTCCTTTAGTGCCCCTGTGCATTCGCAAAAACAAAATGATATAACATGGAACAAAGTCAAGTGAGTCAGGTGTGTGGGGCAAGAGAGGCCTGCTGGGTTTTTTTTGTCAAAAACTGGAGCACTGAGAAAACCAGTCACCCCTCTGCCACAAACCAGGCCTTCCTTCCCCCCACCCCCCACCCCCACACACAGTTATGCATTCTTTTCCTAACCTCTAAATAGAAAGCTTGATTAACAATCTGACCTGGTGGAACAAACTCCAAATGCACTATCTCCCTCACATCAAAAAAACAAGTGAGCATTGTTGTGATCTTTGATTTCACTTGATGGGATTTTGGGGGGGCAAGGTGATGATGGTGTCTTCCACTGGCTTAATTGATATTTGCTTTAAGGGCCATAAGAACCTCACCATGTCTTGTCACCAGTAGTGACCTTTGGATAAAAGTCTCGATGGTTTCAGAGCTGTTCTTTCAACACACAGCAGGAATCTACTGGACACTCTTTGTCCCGATCAGCCAGAACCTGAGGCATCAATTTCACTGTGACCCATCTTCCCAAATCTTCCATTACAATTCACTGAACCGAACTTATAAGATAGTCCAGATAACCTTCCCCTCTCTTCAGTGGTCTGTTGTCACTCTTCAAGCACAAGTGCACAAATGTTGTTGACATTTTCATCTATTCAGGAAGTTGACGTCCAGAGCAAAGTTTATCATCCATTGACATTCCACCTTCTTTGAAACAAAATCACTCATACACTTGAGGTTTTCCCATAATAGTGTCCTTGTAAACTGTGTTCAACATCACAACAATTTCTGTAGCATTTTTCCGCAGCAGGAAACAATTTCACAGCTGCATGCTATTCTATTAATCAGCCATCACAAAAAGGTTTGAGTGAAAAATTTTACAAAAAAGTTCACTGTGGCCAGAGAAAACCTTTCCAGGTGACATCACTGAGTGCACGAACTCAGAATGAGTTGGCCAATGCTTGCCTAGCAGGAAACATGTGTACTATGAACGCTCTGGGATCTGTGTGGTTTAAGTTCCCATCTCTTCTCTATACCTGTGTACATGTTCCGGTCTAGTCTGAATTGAAAATCAAGCCTGAGGTCAGGATAGTGGGGAGTGAGGGAACCTCATGGAGCCAGAGGAATGTTGTGTGTTTCATCGGTACTTTACTGTGCCCTGGTTGACTCACCCCTTCCCTGTGGCCCATCTGGGGGGGGGGGGTATTGTTCCATTGTCTACACAAGGGCTTTGGATAGCTGCTCCAATATATTTTTGTTTGTCATGTGTCTGCTGATGCCTACTACCTGATCCCTATGACTCCTCACAATCTCACCCATGGTGTGCTTCTTCCATGCAACAGGAATGGGTGTAGTGATGCCAGAAGGGTAAGGGGGAAGTGGGGGAAAGGAGAGAATGGGGGATGGATCATAATGATTGACAAATAACCATATACCCTTCTTCAGGGAGAAGAACAACAGAAAACATGGGGTAAGAAAGACAGTGGTTGGTGTGAGACATGAAAATAATAACAATGTGCAGTCTATCAAGACATTATGAGGGGTGGGGGAGATGTGCTGATACCAAGGGTTCAATGAAAAGAAAATGTCTAGAAAAGAATGAAGGCAACACATATTACAAATTTTCCCAATACAAGCACTGTTTAAATTATGACGAGTTATAACAGCACCAAATAAAATGATTGTTTAATTATAATAGTAATAATAATATAGAAAATAAAACAGTTTTACAAACTGAAAAAAAGAAAGCTCTGCCCATCATATATTTTGGGGTTTTTTTTTGGGGGGGGGTGAATACCCCTCATATTTTTGAAATTAGTTTATTAAGGAAGGATTCACATTTACAGTGGATAACTTCAGCATCATTGATAAATACATTTAAATGATTGGACACTATATTACTTACATGATTGCAAAATTTCATAATGAATATGTTGCGACTTCAGGCACTCTGCCATTTTCTTGCCTGGTATCTTCCTGTTAGTGATGTAAGCAGGCCAGAAGGCATCCAGTGACATTTTGGTGTCTACATTGCTTCAAATCTTCGTCATTTCTCCTTTCTACAGAATAGATTATCTTGATCTAAATGCTTACATTGGACCATCTTGCCAAGAATCAGTTTAAGCTTTAAAATCTGGCCACTCAAATACTTGTCAATTATCTTGTGACAGGATCTTGTTTGCTATATGCATTCTTGTTAATAATGAACTTGAACCATATCTGTTTTGTTTCAGAACAAGAATGGTTGGCTTTTGAGGTTTGTATTCGTTTAGTTATCTGTTGCTTTGTATCAAAATTGCCCCAAGTGTTCTGACTCAAAACAGCAATTTTTATTTAAATATAAATTATATTTAATGTAATTAAATATATCTGTGAATCAGGGATTTCAGTGTAGCTTGCTTGGTGCTGTGCCTCCGGCTCTGACAGAAAGTTTGGTCATCTTAAAGTGTGGTTGAGAAGATCTTCCTGGTGATCCACAGGGTTATTGACAGGATTCCATTTTTCTTGCACTGTTAAACTAAGGGCTCAACTCCTCTTGGCCTGAACACTTCCTTTGGTTCCTTGCTATCAAAAGACTTTTCCGTAGAACATTTCAAAGCATGATGGGTAACTTCACCAACAAACAACCAAGAAGGCAATGGAGAAAGAACTGAATTCATGCTATTGTTGTTGTTGTTGTTGTTTTTATTTGTAACCTGATTACAGAAGCGACAGTCCATTGCTTTGGGGCATACTCTGTTTCTTAGAAATAAGTCATTGGGTACACTCAAGGGAAAAATGTGAGAATAGCATGAATTCCAGGAAACAAGAATCACTGGGAGTCATGTCAGAAGCTTCTTCCCACAAAGTTTAGAGAAAAGTTGAGTTATATTTGTTGAACCATGGATAGCTGAGAGTTTGAGAATTAGTAGGACATTATTAATCACATTGCTTAATAAGCATTTAAGATTGTGGGAAAATCAAGATCATAATCTGACAATAGGACAGCATCAGACACTTGACAATATTCAAGATGTTGTCTAAAGAAACCCAAGGTGATGGCACAGTCAAAACCGTCTAAAGAAACCAAAGAGTTTGAGCTAAAATTAAGTACCAAAAATCACACGGATTGAGAACCTCATGTCATGAATAGAGTAGTTAGCAAGACGAAGCTATGATATTGTCATCTCTGCCCAATTTTTCCTACTTGAAAAATTAAAAAAAAAATACCACTAGCTCATGTACGAAACAAGTCAGGAGCATCGGGGACTTACTTCTTTCAAATCAAGATGACTGCAGAGATATTCTGAGTTAAAAATGAAACCTCCAGTCACTCCGAGAGAGAAATATGGGCTTTTCTACTCCGGCCAGAACTTGCAGTCGGAGGACTCCTGTGGGGTTGCTGTGCGTCTTTATCAACTCAGGGGCAGTGCGATTTAGGGAATTTGAGTCATAAAAATTGAAAAAATCAAATGATTCTGTAAAAATATACTCAGTCATGATGAGTAGACGAAGCCATTCGTTAGTTTCTGAATTTATACTAAGTCTACCAATTGTATTGTATAATTTGACTTTGTTTATTGATGATAATGCCACTGTTATTAGTGATGCCACTGTTATTAGCATAGTTTATTGTAAAATTAGTATCAGTTAACTTTGAGCATTGATACTGGTAGAGTATCAGTGTTTAGAAACAGTTTAGTTTAAAGAGGGAGACAAGGGAAAGCTCCAACATGAAATATTAACCAAGATAATTTGAAATAATGGTCAGCATGATTATCACCATAGCAGTAGAAATGTAGTAAATGGACAGCTACTCAATTATTTTTATGAAATAGGACAAAAATGAGCTTTAAAAATTAGAGGGCTGGGGCTGAGCCCCGGTGGCATAGTGGTTGTGCGGAGGACTGCGGCCCACTGGGATGGAGGTTCGATTCCAGCTCCACTGAGCAAAGGCTGGGCCTCCTACTCCCACCACGTGAGGGCAGTGATGCCAAAAAAAAAAAAAAATTAGAGGGCTATTTAACCATTGATTGAAAATCATGCTTTAAGAAAAAAAAAACAAGTTAGTTAAGAGTATGAAAAATTTGTTGAATTTTATTTTTTCTTCTTCAACTGTCTAATTCAATTTAATTATTATTTTGATCCATTGTCTACCATATATCATCTCTTGAGAGACTCTGGGAATCACTGATAAATAAGATTATAGATCGTAGTTCTCAATATCACTGATACAAGGAAACAACCGTCATAGCAGGAACAGAATAGGATGATGCAAGTTCACTTAGAAAAGGTAACATCCCAGGCTTGAGTGAATTAGGGAAACCTTTATCCAAAATCTCATGCTATGAATAGAGTGGTTAGCAAGATTAATATATGATATGGTTACAAAAAAGGCATCTGTGCTCTATTCACTGTCTGCACTTCATTGTAGGAATCTCATTTACCTGTTAGTGTGCTTTTTAAAAAGGTCAAATGTTGAGGAGGCTTCAGCTGCCAGAAATAGGATTTTGAAATATTGGATTTACTGCAGAATAAAATGTACACTATTGTTCACCAACTAAAGAAATAACAACACAGAACCTAATCAGTTCCATAATCACTCACGCAAAGCCCCTGGGACTAGGTATAGTTCCGCATTCATAATTTTTCTAATTTAATTCACACAGATAAAGGTGTATATATTCCTCAATATGTAACAGCTTCAGTTGCTCTAGAGATACACGCCATGAGCAAACACATGAATATATCTGTACTGAAATTTATGAGTAAATCACATCAGGTTTTGGTACTACAGAAAGTTTCAGAAATTTTATAAAACTACTTCCATTTTCTCAGAGCTTTCTGGACTTTTTTGAAATTCATTGTATTGTAGCCTATTTGTCTATAACAAAGGCATTTGAATATGTGGATCATAAGAAATTATTAGTGGCATTACGAAGAGTGAGCATTCCAGAACACTTAGTTGTGATCCTGCAGAACCTAGCTGATGACCAAGAGACAGTCATTTGAACAGAACAAGGGGATACTGCAGCTGAAAATTAGCACCCCTGTCATCAGGATTGTATCATTTTCCCATACATATTCAACTTTCATGGTAAGCAAATACTTCAAGAAGCTGGACGACATGAAGAAGAGCCTGGCATTGGGATTGGAAGAAGAGTAAACAGCATCCTGCTAGAGGCAGGTGACACCACCTCAGTAAGGGTTATACCTCAGTGTAAAGAAAACAAAAATTCTTAGGACTAAACAAAGAGACAACATTGTGATAAAGAAAACGCACTGGAATTCTCAAGGATCATATTTTACTTGGGTCCATATCAGTGTCCACACATGCAGCAATCAGGAAATAAAACTACGTGTGTAGCACATTGGAGCAAAATATCTCAACTGAGCCTTCCAAAGGAAAAATGTCACGTTGAAGACTATGGGCCCCCAAGTCAAGCCATGTATTTTCAAATGTCTCATATGCATTTCAGGAACTGGATGGTGAATAAATGTGGTAGTTCCATATCTGGTGTCAATTTTAGGATTATGAATGAAGGGGTGGGTCTAGTCTGTCAACAAGGTCATAGCCTCTATGTGGAAATGACCTCCCAAGAATTCTGGGAATTTCCTCCTTGGAGGTAAGAGACACCTCTCTGTCTCTTTCGACTCACTGCCCTGGAGTCTCTCTACTGACAAGGCAGATTCCCTATGAGACACCCCTGGGGAGAAGCCACATGGACCTACCCTGATGCAGTCCCAGGTGCTGGAGAAGCCCCATGGAGACCCCTGCCAGTGCTGAGATGCTTACACCGCCACAGGAGTCACAGGACTTGTCACCCACTGACCTGTGATTGCCCTGCATTCAATATCATTACATGTGTTTCGTGAACCTGAAAAGGACTTTATAGATTGGTATCAGATATATGGTCTAATATTGGGCTGAGGGGCTGGGTCTGGACTGTGTTGTGAGCCTCTCTTAATGTAGTTACCCTTTATATAAAACTAACTCTTAGACACAGATGAATTTCTTTGGATTTGTTTCTTTAGCCTACTATTACAACAAAGAAGACCGAAAAAGAATGGATTCCATTGAATTATGCTGGCAAGGATTATTGTATGTGCCATAGATTGGCAGAAGAGAAAAGAAGCAAAATGTATGCTGTGAGAAGTACAACCAGAATGCCCCTTGTGCGAGTAGTGACATTTTGTCTGATACATACTTTAGACATGTTATCCAGAGATGCAGTCCCCGGAGAAGCACATTGGACTTAGTAGAGAATCAGCACAAAGGATTAAGGTCCTCCACAAGCTGGGCTGTCACGGTGGCTGCAACGACATGTTCAAACGTAGGAGCCTCCTCTGTCCTGTACAGAGAGTAGAGAACCGGGCAGTGCTGTGATCTGCCGTGCACAGAGGGCTGGAGCCCACTTGAGGGCCCCCAGCAACTTGTCGATAAGCCAGGAGGTGATCTTGCTAAATTAACAGCAAAGATTTCACAGTGTTTTATGTGTGTAGTACACAGAACCCGAGCCCTGGTGGTGCAACCAGTCAGCACTGAGCTACTAACCGGAAGACTAGCAGTTCAAAACCACCCAGGGTTTGTACAGAAGAAAGAGATGACGAGATTGTTCCCATAAGTATCACAGCCCATAAAACCTTGCGGAGTAGTTCTCTGTCACATGGGATTGCTGTGAGTCCAAAATCAACTTGACAGCACTAAAAAAATAACAGAATGTGAACCATTGAAATTTAAATATTTAATTATTTTAAATGTTAATTTATTTAAAATGTTAAATTTATTGTTCCATGATTGTGTATTGAGTATTTTTCAATGATAGGGAGTGTCAAAGGGGAAAAAGCAGAGGATAATCATCAGACTTCTTTATCATAATATTTCTAAAAGATTATGACATGTCAAAAGTTGTTTAGGTTTTAGGGACAGATATGTCATACCCAAAAAATTATTTGTAAGTCATTTTAAACATGTATTTTAACAGCTTGTCTAAATATTGTTAATTTACTTCAAAACTTTGATTACGTTAATGTTACAGATGAATATATGCTGCTATATAAGACCAGTAATTTAAGTGATTAAGAGGAATTGATTACAAAGGATTTATCCCAAGTGGAAGCTTTTCATATTTAAGTATTTTCCTAAAACTTTATGCCATTGTTAAAATTTTTTGCTGATAGTTCACAAGTCAATTAAGTTTTACCTTTAGAGAAATGAGTTAAGTACAAAGAAAAATAAAATGTTACACATTAAAGAGTTTCTTGAAAGAGGGATTTGTGGTTTTCTCTGAAAAGGTATTCCTTTTTATTTTTAAACAGGCTCCAGCTAGCCTTTGAAGGATAGGCCACTGACGAAAGACAAACTATAGAAACAATAAAATTGTTTTACAACATATAATTGGAGCCCAAATGTGAACTATATGACCCCCTACTCACGTCCTTGTTATTTAATTTTTTTCTATTCATAGATAAAATTTTTTGAAGTGTTTTTTTTATTTTTTTTCAATCATTTTATTAGGGGCTCATACATCGTTTTTCACAATATATAAATAAGCATACTCGTCAAGCACCCTCACATGTCCACTTCTATTATTGTTCTCCAATCGTCCACCTTTTTCCCTTTAGCCCCTAGTATCGGCTTATCCATTCCTTCCCCTCTTCCCCTGGTCTCTCCTCCCCTCCAACC